>MU120946.1:1319-89924 GCA_014904835.1 Paxillus ammoniavirescens | reverse complement strand
CCCACAAGGAAGGTCGGGGTAAGTGAGCTAATATGAGTGAGGGCTCGTTGGGGGTCATTGCTGCGGACAAGGTAATGTGCGATGCTCTGTGAGAGGCCTGGGGGGCAATAGTCGGTGGCCGCGAACAACACAGCGCTCTCTGAGAGCGTCCACAACCAAAAAAAGAACTGAGAGTAGAGGTAAGATAAAACGGCTGCTTGATGAATATATGGACTACACGCACTTTGAGCAGAATGGGCATCCATAGTATCGCGGCCTCCCAACGTACTTGTTGGCGCAGTTCGCCAGAAGGAGGTCGTGCGTTTGGGGCTGTCGTGGAATAGTGTTGGCCAGACAGCATTGTAAGAAGCAGCAGTAATTTCACGATAGCCATGGTTAGTGGTAAGTTGTCTGGGGATGGGAGGGTATTTATATTGTTACTCGGCGTCCAGCACTTTGCCTCCCACATATGCGATTGGAGGGGTCTTCAGTCGTCCCAACATGTCACTTGATTTTTAACCCCAGTTATAGATGAAACAGTGGCGTCCGCTCAGCCAACTCACGGGACCTATCATTATCACCCAAGTAGTGATCTAAGACTTACAAGTATTCTTTTCCCCTGCCGGTCCGTCATATTCGTGCTTTACTTTTCTGGGTTTCTCCGCCATTCCAAATAATCTGGGTAGCTGTCAATTATAGTGTGCTGGGTATATATAATCACAGCCTGCCAGCCACTCGGATCCTGGGCCTGCTGTATTGGACTCACGCTGCTCCAAGGCAACAGACTTGAGCGTGTAGGCTGAACCATGGGCAGTTCCATTACAACCATTCAGGTTACCACTGTTCGTTTCCTTCAGTGGACAACTCTACCTCGTGATTGCCAAGTAGAGAACATAACATATTGAGTTGCCAGTCTCGGTTTCCCGTTGCGCCGAGATGATCTTTCCCTTCTCCATGAATCGTGGATGAGCGATAATGAAAATGGTTTCGGGATGATACTCTTGTGCAAAATCGAATTCGAGCACCCTACAATGAATTACATAATAATGATTGACAGTTCAAGATCGACAAGGCGCAAGCCGCGCAACTGACCGTCTCAGCTGAGTCGCTTACTTAAATATATAAGAACCCCGTTTGGTATAGTACAGGTACGTGGCTCGTTTTGGAGTGGACTTTGCAAAGATCTGAGGCTTGGTGTACGACTTGCAGAAGGTGATCTCGTCGCTGTTGGTTGTCACTGTACAATATATCACAACATAGAAATACCCTTGATGTCCTACAGTCATCCGATACCTTACTACTGTATCCTACAATCAATCATTCAAGTCATTGAGTAGCCTGTGCACCATCCCAATACCTTTAGTACACCCAAGGAACCAATCGGGAAGGGACCTTCTTCGCCCATGACTTCCACTCTTCCCCAAAATTCTTCTCAAGCATCGCATCCTCGTTGTTCATCCGCTGAACTGTTATAACAACAACCCCGACGAACATCGATATAACTGTGCTCGCCAACACATTTATCATCCTGGCTTCATTTCCCGGGTCTGGGAACAGCGGAGAACAAGCCACGAGCCACGAATGATGGCTGAGACTGCAAAGCAAGAACCCGGCAAGGATGGCGACAGCACCGGTGTAGCTGGGGTGTCGCACGATGGCGTACACCCCTGACGTGATCAATTTGTGTTCCTTGCGGATGCTCAGCTCGTATGTGAACATCCTGCCGAGGGCACGGTAGCAGTGGGTGCGGAGGAGACTACCAAGGATGCTGAGAACACTGCCCACAAGGAAGGCCGGGGTAAGTGAGCTGATATTTGTGAGGGCCCGTTGGGGGTCATCGCTGCGGACAAGGTAGTGTATGATGTTCTGTGAGAGATTGAGGGGACAATAATCGGTGGCTGCGAACAACACCACACTTTCTAAGAGTGTCCACAAGCCAACAAAAACCTGAAAGTAAAGGTGGGTTAAAATGGCTGCTTTGATCGGACAGCACGCACTTTGAGCAGAATGGGTAGCCATGGTATCACGGCCTCCCATCGTACTTGTTGGCGCAGTTCGCCAGAAGGAGGTCGTGCGTTTGGGGCTGTCGAGGAATAGTGTTGGCCAGCCAGCATTGCCAGAAGCAGCAGCAACTTTACGGTGGCCATGGTTGGCGGTACTACAGTTGTCTGTGGATGGGTGAGTATTTATATTGTTGTTCAGCGTTCAGCGTTTTGCTTCCCACCAATGCGATTGGATTAGTCTTCAGTCGTCCCAACATGTCTCTTGAGTTTTGGCCCCAGTTATAGTTGAAACGATGGCATCCGCTCAGCTAGCTCAGGGAACCGTAGTCACCGATGATCGTTACCACCCAAGTAGTAATCTAAGACTTGCCAGTACTTTTCCCCCCTGCCTATACGTCATATTCGTGCTTGGGTTTGTTGGGTTTCTCCGCCATTCTAGATAATCTGGTTAGTGTGTTAGTTATAGTGTGCTGGGTATACTATCCACAGCCCAGTGAGAGTCCTGTCAGCCACTCGGATCCTGGCTCTGCTGTAATTGAGTTGGCAGCACTCACGTTGCTACAAAACACCGGACTTGAAAGCTTGATGGCTCAACTACGTAAGCTGAACTATGGACAGTCACCGCAAAAAAAAAATGTTGAGATTACGGCTGCACGTCTCCCTCAGTAGACAACTTTACCTCGCGATTTCCAGGGGAAGACCGGGGCACGTACATTCAATTGCCAGTCTCAGCTGCTCGTTGCGCCGACATGAGCCAGAAATGCCTTATTTCTCCATGGCGTCCTGTTCATCTGCAGGTACCCAAAGAAGTATCCTGCTTCAAGAACAGGGTTCATTCCTCAAGATCTGTGGTGATAGTGGTGAGCCCATTGGTCGAGACTTACATCCATGCTTAGGCCTCCGAAGCGAGAGCATTTGGGGTGAGAACCGCCAACGTTTCAACTCTGAGATAAACCGGAAGCTTCCGCGGACGGCTGTGATCTTAACGAACGAAATGAGGGGAATGGCAGTGGCAAGTCTCCCTTGCAGAGAAGCAACATTTAGACCGCTCTGGGGTACGAAACTCGCATTAGCTCAGTGCCGATGCGATGTTGTGAGACGAGCCTTACCGCAAGAAGTAAAGCTGCAGACATGAAAACAGACAAGTTCTTACGGTGTTGACGAAGTGCACGTGATCTGCTCCTACTAGTGCATATTCCCGCTCCCGGGACGATGCTGGCCGCTTGAATCCTATCTGACGCTAGCACGTTCAAAGAATTTCCAGCGTGTTACAGCTAGATGCAAAACGTTAGGCCGCTTTGCGCAACGCTCCGTTCGACTCTCACGCATAGACTGAGCGGTGATCAATGGTTACGTCCCAGATCTCTTATCTTGCAGGCCCTCGAGGACGGGGAAAGGGTACTAGTAGATCTATAGAGTTAGTAGATCAGCGAGGATGATAATGGTTCGGGAGTGATATTCATTCACCTCGTGAAAAGTCCAGCTGAGCAACCCTGTATCGTAAATCCTTGACAAATGACTGGGTGACCCTCCCTGGAGCGCTCGAAAATTGACACTACATAAAAAAATAATAAAGAAAAAAGGTTGATTGGCTGTGATTCGAAAAGGGGCCCCAAGGCCCACATGCCACCGCTAGTCTCTCTTCTCGGCCATTGCACGACCTGCGAGAAAAGGTCATCACTGCACAGTACGACCGGGTTACGATGCTTTCCTCGATGCTCACGTATCGTACGAGATTAAATAGGCAGAAAGTAGACAAAAGGGGGTTGAACCCCTACCTGCGCCGTGCGCTGGCACACCCTAACTAGGTGACTCGGTGATTATCAAAAGTGACACTACGATATGGAGAGGGAACGAAATAATGGAACGGTATATTATGACTGTTCTGACGTGCGACGGGTGTGACGAGTGCGACGGGTCACAGGTACGATCGACTTGCCAATTTCAACACCAACACCTCTAGTACACCCAAGGAACCAATCGCCAAGGGACCCTCTCCGCCCACTCCTTCCACTCCCTCCCAAAGTTCTGCTCAAGCATCGCATCCTCATCATTCATCCGTCGCACCAACCTAACACCAAACACGACGAACATCGAGATCCACGCACACCCCAGCACGTTCGCCATCATCGATTCAGCCTGGCCCAGGGCCAGCGGCGAACGAGCTACGAGCCACGAGTGGCGGCTGGGATTGCGAAGCAAGAACCCAATCAGGACGGAAATGCCCCCTGTGTAACCGGGGTGTCGCACGATACTGTACACCCCCGACGTGATCAGTTTGTGCTCTTTGCGGATGCTCAGCTCGAATGTGAACATCTTGCCGAGCGTGCGGTAGCAGTGGGTGCGGAGGAGACTGCCCATGATGCTGAGAACACTACCCACAATAAAAGTTGGGCTGAGCGAGCCGATTTGTGTGAGGGCTCGTTGCGGATCGTCGTTGCGGATGAGGTGGTAAATGATGGCTTTTGAGAGAGCGGAGGGGCAATAGCCGGTAGCTGCGAATAATATGACGCTTTCTGACAGCGTCCATAACCAAAAGAAGACCTGAAAGAAGTGCGAGTTTAAATAAACGGACATCTGAACAGAAATACGCACCCTGAGTAGGGCGGCCGCTCGCGGTATCGCAAGCTCCGAGGCTGTTTGTTTGCGCAATTCGCCGGAAGGAGGTCGTTCGTTTGGGGGTGTCATGCAATAGTGTTGGCCAGGAAGGACTGCAATGAGTAGCAGTAATTTTAAGGTAGCCATTTCTGGTGGTCTATTGTCTGAGGATGCTGAGTGAGTTGACTAGCGTTTATATACGATGGCTGAACGTTTGCGCACCAAATCATGTAAATCACTGATTTTTTTGGACAGTGAAATTTTTCATGACATCAAGGGGTGTACAGGTCCCGCTGCATGATATCTGCGACAGATGCCTCACCGGTGCGAATCTAGATACAACTATTACAGCGGACCACCAAGTCAACTTTAGAAATGGTCACAAACCACTGAGAGTGAAGAAGGAGACTCCGAGATTAAAGAAATCGTACATGCCGATTATGATGCGTCACCTTGGCGTAGTAAAAAAAATTGTGAGCCAATTAATCGCAGTGTCAGAGACGACAGAAACGAACCAACATATCAGGACTTCTCCGTCAAAGTTCTTAGCGAGTCTTGGCACCAAGTGGATCAGTCGTGGATCACACTCTGGAGGACGAACGAACGAGGCACGGAAATGGCAATATTAAGTCGGCATCAGCAAACGCTGGCAAGCCCGACCCCGGCGCTGCCACAGTGAAGGAAAAGCATCGCGAGAAGGAAACATTCATTTCCTCTGCAGCGTTTTCGCCACGGAAAAAATGTATGTAGGGTATGTAAGAACGTAGGATACGTGGCGCCATGTCTCGACCGCGAAAACGCATCCAACGAGCATGGACGCATCAACATGAGCCGATGCCATGGTCACCTCCTGCTGCCATGAGCACCGTGCCCCATGGAAAAGCCGACAATATTTTGGTTGCCTGATTGGCATTGGTTCCCTCAGGCTTGCGAAATTGTCGCGAGGCCTGGGCCAGTGCTTCCCGGAGCCTGTAGTCATGAGGCGGGAGGAGCGCCTGCGGCCTTACCGACATTTGCACGCCGCTGGATGGTCCCAGGTTTCTGATTCGAGATTTATCCCGCCTTACAGCATGGATGCGGAGTTGCTGTACTGGAACATGATTGTGAACCATGCTTCGCGAAGATCACGAGGCTTCAAGGTAGGGTACTTGTAGGAGGAATGCGCCCCTGCCAACGTGGTAGCACAAGTTGGGTCGCGCCCAGCGGCGGTGTAGTCATGGTTCGGACGACCTTACATAACCGGTTCCGGAAAGCCCCTGACTGGGACTTTTGCTTTGGTCGACCGTCCAAGTTTGGTCCTCAATTAGAAGGTGCCACGCATTCGCATGACGATCTACTATCTACTGTGGTGCTCCTGCGGCGGTTGCAGGGATGACGGTTCAATTGGTTCATTGTGTATGGATTGAAAGCCACCGAACCGATGTACACGTTAATCAACAACAAAATACAGGCGATCCTGAGGCGAAGGTATTGAACATGACCTGACAGCAGTGCAGTACCATATCAGTACACAGTAACAAACGACAACCAGAGAAAACAAATATCTGGGTGACGCGTTTATGAATCACTTCGAATAGCGAGGGTCGCTAGCTAGAAAGGGTCCACAAAGTAAAGCATGGCATAGAAGGTGGTGACTTTTACCCTAAATAACCTGATTTCGTCAGGACGAGGTCAAGCCCTTCCTCAACAAGCCCCTGAAGCCGAGCCTGCAACTCCTTGATCTTCTCATCACTGGTGTCAAGCCCATACTCGTACGTTGCGAACTGCAACCAGAAGTGCTTCAGCTTTGGCTCCGCTTGACAGCGTGATTCCACGAGTCTCGCAATGGCGTCTACAGGCACGACAGAAGAGCATCTGAGGTGGAGCGTCTCAAGACCTGGACAAATGGACTGTGAATCCGATACATTGTCCGACTCGGTGCTAGAGCGGTTGCATGTAAGGGCAGTCATGAGCCCATGATTGAGCCGCAGGATGCCCGGGAGGTACAACATCGTCGTCACGTGACGGAGTTGCGCAAGACACGGAATGATGGCAGCATCCGGGATGTCTATTCGACTGAAACACACGCTCTTGAGCGTGTCTGCACATCTTTCGAGGAAGGGCAAACATTCTGTCTGGCCCGTAAAAGACCCAAGAGCAAGGCTGACGTTTTTGATTTCAAAACTGCGCAGTCCTGGCATGTGCATGGCATCGAAAAAGTGCTGCAGGTATGGGTTTTGGAGGTACACGCTCAGTTTGAATGTGTGTACATTGGGGAGGGTAACAGCTCGGATGGTCATTGGGTCAACGTCGTTGATCGGAGCGCCGATTCCGAGAAAGAGTGACGTTAGATTGGGACATTGAGAAAGGACCTGGAGATAGTCGCTTTGGACTGGGTTCCAGAAGGAACTAGCGTGGTACTGGAGATTGAGCTCCTGGAGCTGAGACCATGGTACTTGGAAATCGCGAAGGTCAAGGCTACACCAGGAGATGGTCAGGCTCCTGAGACTGGGAGCCGACTGCAAGGTGATGGCGGGGGGTGTTTCGTTGGAAGGGAGGGAGTTGCTGTTCTGTAGTTCGAGGTGTTGTAGGTGTGGCAGCGAACTTTGTGTGAAGGTGAGAAGACAACTAAGCGACCGGGGTGAGAAATGGAGGGTGAGATCTTTCAGCCGACGGCTGAGGGTGAGAATTTCTTTATCAAGATGCATGAGGGCGTGCCATGGGATGAGTGATACCTTGGAATGGTTAAGAAAGAGGGATATTGGGGTCGCTTTTGCTCGAGAAAGCCAGACATGCATTGTCATGATTTTGGATTGCATGACAGCGTCCCAGTCTTTCGCTCCCGAAGGAAAGTCGAGATGCAACATGGACCACAGACATGGAAGTGAGAAAAGGAGGCATCGCCAAGAGCGGCAGACCTGGCCGAGTATCAAGGGTGCTAACCGAGCATCAGCCTTGGGCATGCCGTGGTCCCAAACGCAGTGTTCAAAGACATTTGCCATGATGTCAGTGGGCATACGACGGACAGGGGACACGAGGGCTTCGAGCTCGCCGACGATTCCCTCGACTTCTTCTCGCTTAATTTCGAGACGCTGCAGTTCAGCGCGGGCATGTTCGATCTCCTCGGCGACATCGGAAAGCTCCTTGTTCCGCTCCGCGAGTAATTCATGAATGCGATGTACGTCCATCGGAGAAGGGATCAAGTTCGTATGGAAGAGTTGGGAAATAGACGACTGCGAAAGAAGGAGAAGAGGAATATGGATCAGCGGAGTTGCTCCAATTTGTCAAGGGAAAAGGCTAGAAGTATTTTATCGCGTGGAAAGACATACAGGTATATTTGGATCCATGTCAGTGCTAGACTTTGCAGGGAAAGGAACACGAGAACCAACGAGGAAGGGTATATTGGAGAGCGAGATGGCTTTTCGGATGCCCGTCCTTCAGAGCTAAGTACTCGGTTTTCGGGGTGAGTCAGCGGGCTAACACAAGGGGCACGAGGCACCATGCTTCCAGGTGCTCCTCGTGTGCGCATTGGTGACACGAGACAATAACTTTGGACTTACTATAGTATATACGCAGTTTATACGGCAACTTCTATATCACCAGGTAGCCTTGCGGCGATCAGTGCACGATGGAGAAATACTAGGAGGGCATAACCAGGTCTGTGGCTGCATCGTAGTAAGTATCGGTGATCACCGTACCAGAATCACGAGGTCGAGTCCAGACTGGTCAGATGACAAGCAAACACCAACATCCAGAATGGCCCACACTCCTGTTCCGCTGCCACCTCAAGGTTTAATGTAGTTAGCGCGCATCAGAAGCTTAAGACGCTCGAGCCAAACTCCCAGCAACGTTTCATTATATCCGTCCTACCATCATCATCATGTCAAACCAAGAACAACCTAGGTCGCGATGGTGGACTATGGGCCTGTCCTTTCGCAGATGGGAAACTGTCAATTTGGTCTTGTTATTTCTCAAAGCTGTTGCAAAATATAGTCAAACAATCACCACCACGCTTTACCGACTTGTCTGGCAGAAGGCATACGCGTCGCGGTGAGTATAGTCACATATTACCCATCTCTGATATTTATTACTCCACAGACCAACACCAACACCCACACCAACACCCACACCAACACCAACTTCCATCATGTCGTCCTCAATGTCTGTAGACTCCACTGCCCCTCCCCCAAAACTCGTGCTGGACGAGTTCATTGCCAAGGCGCTGTCATCAACCCCTGCAGAACTATATCCCTTCTTCGAGGCATTCAAAAACCTTTATACAAGAAAGTAGGGTATGCACGTTGACTGAATGGAATAGAACTCATGCTCGTTGACAGGTTATGGCACCAGCTTACCCTCAAACTCTTCGAGTTCTTCGATCACCCACTTTCGAAATCGTGCCGAGTAGTTGTCTTCCAGCAGTTTGTGCGGGACTTTGAGTCCAAAATGAACCAACAACGACTGGTCGAACTAGGAACAAAGGTTTCGAAAGAGATAGACAGTATGTCGTACTTCTTTCCGGACACCCGTTCTTTCGAAATTCATTGCCCCTCGCGAAGATCCGCAAACACAGCTTACGTTCCTCACCTCCTTGCTTTCTCGGATCGATGCCGATATCTCAAAGGAGGCTTATGTCCTACTACTCGCAAATATCGCACAGGCCAAACTCGTCTATGGCGATCTAGAGGGCACAAAGAAGGATATGGACACTGCTTGGAAGACGCTCGATCAACTCGAGGGCGTGGACAATGCTGTGAACGCATCCTACTATCGGGTCGCTGCGGACTACTACAAGGTCATGACTCATCCAGAACTTTCCACTGTTTCAAATGTCTGATCCAATCAACGGTTACAGGCGAAAGCAGAGTATGCACCATATTATAAGCACTCTTTGCTCTATCTGGCATGTGTAGATGTTGCAACAGACCTCACGCCAGAGGAACGTTTACTGCGCGCGCACGACCTTGGAATCTCGGCATTCCTCGGCGACACTATCTACAACTTTGGCGAACTAGTAAGTAGTTCCGGTCATTTCAAAAGGACTACTTTTATATCGTGCCTGCGGGAGCCAAATTGCTAACATGACTTCATCGGTGCTAGTTGATGCATCCCATACTGGACGCGCTGGACAACACGCAGTATGATTGGATTAAGAAGCTACTCTTCACATTCAACGAAGGCAACATTGGCAAATTCGAAGCATTGGCACCACTGTTTCCGCAAGAGGTGCGTGTGTGATGGGTGCGGAGAGCCGCAGATTTCCTGACGCCCGAGCTGTGCAATAGCCGATTCTGGAACAGAGTTATCCATTCCTTCGACAGAAGATATGTCTCATGGCGCTGATAGAATCCGTTTTCAAACGAAATGCGAACGACCGAACAATGTCATTCCAAACTATCGCCGAGGAAACCCGACTTGCACTGGACGAAGTAGAACACCTGATCATGAAGGCGCTGAGGTGCGTTTGGTTCTTTTGCTGGATAGATTCTGACGAGGAACGTTGCATTTACTGATTATCAATGTGACAATCACTCCTGCCGCTAGCCTCAAGTTGATTCGGGGTACATTGGACCAGGTAGACCAAAAAGCACACATAACGTGGGTGCAGCCGCGTGTGCTGTCACGGGGACAGATCGGGGAACTGAATACACGACTGGGGGCGTGGATAGAGAGACTTAGCAGAGTAGAACAACGGGTAGCGCCAGAGGTGTCGGCGACAGCATGAGGCCTAGTGACGTCGACATGATATGGATGATATGATACGGAGGTAGATGCGAGAATGGACAACTGATTTGGAACCTGCAAAATTGATTTGGGGAAGTGCAGGATGCATGACCGGAACACGATGCAGGAAACGGAACGCGAAGAGTATTTGTTGAGATTGTCGTTGGACTATAGAGGGTATGTTTGAACCAGTAGGGAGGGTTGTGTGGCACTGCACAGTAAGGCAAGGTCTTCCTGATTTAGGCAATTAGTAGCAGAGGAACTGCATCGTGCCAGTCAAACGATTTGGTGCTCGTCCTCGTTGCATCTCCACGACTTTCAAGTTTCAAAATATCTCTGTAAAGAAGTAACAGACGTAACTATCTCTTGGAAACGTGCTCCTCCTCGCACACCTGCTAATTCCAATACAGGCATCACCGCGCGCTGCCTCCTGCACTTCATATCCGATTCTGAAGAGTCACGGTCCATTTTTCAATATTAACTCACCACAGATTATCTCTCAAATCCACCTCCCGCCTCTGTCGTCTCTCTGTCATGTCACACAAGACAGAGTCATCCTGCCAACCGCCCTCTGCTCACACTTTCTCCTTCACAGCCCCCTTTCCTGCTGCCGAGTCATCAACATCCGTTTCCCCACCTTCTCCTAACACCTCATCACTTTTAAAGCAGAGACGCGTGTCGCTTGCTCTCCCATCTTCCCCCCGCCTCGTGCCTGCTTGGAACTTCCGCGACGACACCGGTCTAGCATCTCACGTCGCCGAAACATCTGCAGTCATGCCCGAACGCAGAGGCAAGATGCGCAAAATCGCTGACGACAGCTATCCCCGCGACAAACCCGATGGATTCATCATCCAACAGAAGAAACAGCGCAAGAAATGGTCCGAAGAAGAGACCCAGATGCTCGTCGACGGATGCAATACTGTACGTTTTTCTACCACCATCTCCTCAACCCCAACACTCATCGTATTTACATGCGTTCTTCGCAGTGGGGAGTGGGCAACTGGAAAGCCATACTCAAAGATCCAAAACTGAGATTCGATAATCGCTCGCCGGTCGACCTTAAAGATCGGTAGGTCTTCTCTTTCATATCCGTCTCTGCTTCGTCTGAGGCCGTGCTTGCAGCTTCCGCACATATTTCCCTGACGCGTACAAGGAACATTATCCAAATGCGAAGACTCATCTTTCTAGTAAAGTACGCTCCACACTGCCAGACGGCCGCTCCATCTTCGAGAAGACGCGCAGCAAGAAGCGCCGTCCCTTCACTGAAGAAGAGGACCGTGCACTCAAAGCTGGCTACGAGAAGCATGGCACCGTTTGGGCTACCATTGTTAAAGATCCCATCTTCCAGGAGCAAAATCGTCGTTCGACAGATCTTCGTGACCGCTTTCGGAATGCTTTCCCTGAGCTCTATCAAGCTGCGGGCTATAAGCCACGCAATGCACCAAAGAAGAAAAGAGACGGCGGTGCTCATCTCCCACTTCGCGCAGCAACAGATGATCAGCTTCCTACCAGCAGCAGCCAGATCGGTCCAACGAGAAAGAAGCGAGCATCCAGGCAAGGAATACTCAGAGGCGGTACCAAGAGTATGCCCGAGAGTACGACCTGTTCAGAGGACGAAGATAGTTCCGCCGGCGAGGAGGAAGGCAGTGGGAGACTGTTCAAGTGCCCTCCTATCACGACGGAGACATCCCAGCTTGATGATGCCCCGTCCTCGGCGGAACCATTCGCAGATATGGACATGGAAACCATTGACCCTTTATCTGAACCCCTGTCGATACCTGACTTCATGCCAAGCGCTTCACATTCCCTGTCAGAATTGACGGATTCGTCACAGTCCCAGACCGCCTGGTCCAGTCTGGAAACCCCCATTCACTCGAGCAGTTGGTCGACCAACACAGGGTCACCAGCATCGTCGCACATCTCCTCTGACTACCCTTTCAACCAATCGCCCTTTATGCGTCGTATGCCCACCATTGGGAAATCTGCGTGGGGAGCGCAGGACTGGTTTTCTGCCAATCCCCGACTGGATACGTCCGCGTTTTCGAGCAGTGGCTCTTCCTTTGCAGACGGCCTCTCGCCAGCTCCATCATCGCCGTTCTCCTTTCATCACCTTAGCCATGGTGTCATGGATCGCTACGATCTGTTTCCCGCCTCCTTTCCTCACGACTTTGCCTCTGAGGCTGGCATTGGCGACACCCACTCCACCTTTTCAGATCCTGAGATGTTCCCCACTAGTAGCTTCAGAGGGTTCACGCACCATTCCAATTACGCTGGTGACCTCATCTTTGGTGCACGCACCCATCAACCGCAGCAGTCGTATTATGGTCCCGGCTTTGGCTTTGGAACACCTGGACTCGGACTGTCAGGCATGCAACAACCCTCTGGCATGCACTCCATGCACACGCCTGGACTCCCTGGCATTGACGAGATCGAGCTGGCGTCGATTACGCTCAATGATCAGGCTGAAATCTCACGTGACCCTGCCCCCGCTGGCGGCGAAACAGGCATACAGAAAGACGATCCGGAGGCGCCTCTGAACATTTCTTCCACTCTTGAGCTATTCGCTATTGCGTCTCACAATATGGAGGACATCGTTGATTTGACACACTCGACTCCACCTGCGACACCCCTTACGACATCACGCTCCATGCGCCCTCATTCGCACATTCATTCATCTTCGTCGCATGGTCGATCGATATCCGTACCTCCGTCTGAGCCGCGGTCGACTATGGCACGTTCGATGCATGTTCACAGGCAGTCACAACCGCTGCTCATAACCACGCATCCCCTGCCGTTCTTCGGGCCCCTTTCTCCCACCCACGCTTCAGAGTCTGCGCCTGTGCACGGTGCACTGCACACCAACGCTTCTCAGTCCGGTGCTGACTTGTGGAGGCCATCGAATTCGAATGACCTCCAGAATTTACCGTTCCTCGACTTGCATTATTACAGCGGTAGCCACTCCGGGGATGGCCACCACGACTCGAACCTAGGGGCGACGGACACGTCAAGGCAGGGCCAAGCTCTTGATCTAGCCCGCTCGACCACGTCTCCCAGGTCTGCGCCACCTACTGCACCGTACTCAACGGTCTCCCTGGCGCTTCAGACGGCTCAGGCATTGCTCGCAGAGGTGGGCCAAGGGGTGGGTGCAAGTGGGCGCCAGCAGCATACCACACATCACCGCGGCACGAGTTTCGTCTCTCCCCAGGACCTGCAATTGCGCAAGGTGAATGATAACAAACGCAAGCGGGCTAGTTGGGACGGAGGTGCTTTCTAGAGCCCTTTCTCTTGCCTATCAGCATCGTTTCATTGTTTTTCGTTAACCGTGGACTTGGATCTCTCCTATTATCCCCCATTCTCAACACTTGTCTCTCGCATTCTCGTTCTGTCCAATATATCATGATCCATTTCTTATCCTCTCCATCGCCCGCCCTGCCCCACTTTCCATGTTCCCCAAAGTCTGTTTCGCCACACGTCGCATTTTCTCGCTAGTCATGTCTCTATTATGTCCCCTTGTGCAACTCCGTCAGTCTGGCACACCACTTTATTTTGCATCCATGCACACGTCCAGCTTTTTTTTCACTCTGCATTTTTTTTTTCATCTTCGTTTTCTCTCCCATTCTCCCTCCGCTCTCGATATGAAATTATACATTATAACCAGCGGCAGGGGCAGGCGTAAGTAGTCAGTTGGCTATAGTCGGGTCACTGTAGCGACCACTTCCTGGGAGTCAGTAGTAGGAATACCTCGATGGGTTCTTCTACGTTTTTAATTTACTGCATTCGTCTGTGCATGTCTAATTATTGTCGTGGTTATAATACTATTGATTTTCAATCCGGATTGGGATCCCTTGCGGCGATCCTGAGATGCTTCTCCGCCATCATGATGTTCTGCATCGAATGGCCAGAGCTGTGAGTTGCGTCCATCTGCATCACTAGGCGGTGCTTTAAATTGGAATTATGTATCTATTGAAAAAAGGCAAGGGTGTTCTGGAAACATAAATAGTGACTTCGGAACGTCTACTATGGCCCAGCAAGCCTCGAGGGTCCCGCCTCCGCGTTGACGTGCCGGTGCAAGCGTCTGGGCGCCAATCCGGCGACACCATGGCTTGATGACGACTCCTGCTCAGCACCTGGTGGCAAGAGGAACTCGATATCCTCGAACATATGCGGGAACAGGATAGCCAGCATATCGTTCACCCTGCAAAGCACAACCCCCATCAGTCGCTCACCACTCCGCGATACCAATACAACACTCACTTGAAGATGAAGTCGCCCTTCTGGACTGGCTGGCCTTTCTTCCATGCTTTCTTTGGCGAGTCAACGAGCTTCTTTTCCGAATCTGTGACGAAGGTGGTCACGTTGACAGATCCAGCTGAGTTGTCTTTTGTGTAGAGCGAGAGGTTTTGTCGCGCAGCTAGGTCGAGGATATTCTTCTCGACAGTATCTAGGGATCGTGTCATTAGCTTGGGTCAGACCATGGAGACACCGATATCGCGCATCGTACCTTCGGCATAGTAACAGAAGACTGATTCCATCATTTAGTGACCAACGAGTAGAGTATAATCTATAACGAGATACACACCTTCAGTGGCCCGAGTTTGACCCATTCGGTCGATACGTGCAATCGCTATTTATTTCATTGTAAGTGACCATTCTTTGGTTTCAGGGCTTTCCTTGACGAAATACCTTGCACTTCGAAACTATGATTGACGACGCTTTCCACGAGGAAAACTCGGGATGCACAAGTGACGTTTAAGCCGGCGTTGTCGCGTTCGCTGTGAAAATGCTAGAAAAGGTTGTTCCGAAGGCATTTTCCTTGACCTACCCATGCAAGAGGAGAACTTGGAGGATCGGGTTCGTGCGAAATTGTTTAGCGCCGCCGTCCCTTCCCTTCCCTCGGTTCTGGTCCAGGCGTAAATATGGTATATCTGCGGTAGATGTTAGCTATGTCACATAGTCCTGCAATCCAACCTACTGTTATGAATGAGAGCGTGTTCAATGACTTTCAAACAAGGTCAGCTGTGTGTCTCCTAGGACATAGGGGCACGGAAATGCTCACTGGTCAACGAATCAGCCCATGCAGAGAAAACGATACTCTTGGCGCCCGGGTCTACTAATTGTATGTGCAAAAGATGTCGAACGAGGGTCTGGATCTTGCTTCCATAGCTTCCATTCGACTCCATCGTCTCGATGTCAGCAAACAGACTGGGATCTTTGCAAGCCGTCAAGTAGGCACCAGCTCACAGGATCTGAGGAAAGGGCTCACCGATCATATTGTATTGGATTTCGCGCTGTGACACAGGGATTGGCTCTCCATTGGCTAACACGGGTTTTGGAGGAGGTGGCTGACCGCCTTGGACGGTGAAGCGTTGCAGCTGGCTTGGGTCAATTGGAGCTCTGCCCAGTAATGTGTCAGTCAATGACGAGGAAGAAGCCAAATGGACCTACCGGCAAACCGGGCATGTTTTCGATTGCCTGCGAGCGATGTATGCCTTCATGCATCCCTTGATACGGTTCAACGATCCCACAGCTAATTACTCCGAAACGTCACTGGACACACCTCACAGAAAAGATGAGCACTATCAAGACATCAGTTTGTGATTCCTTAGAACTTGAAGGGTACAGCCTCACCACTGCGTGATGAACCCTCTTGTAAATTCACATTGACACAGGATGCAAGATTCGTCGTCATCGTCCATCGTGCCCTCCTTATTCTTGGAAAGATTGTCCAGGTATCGCTGTCTCGCACGCACTGTCTTGATCTTGTCACCTAGCTCGGTACGCTCGCTCTTGGTCGCTGCCATGGCGTTGACTAGATCCCCTTCCCAAATGACTTCTGCTACAGTATCTGAGATTTCTTGGAGGTGACGGAAGTAACTGAGTTAGGGGTAAGCAATGGGACCTCGCGAAGAGTTGGGGCCACGAACACAATACGGTCATTGAACGCCTTCCGCAGCTGAGCGAGGTCGGCATCCAGCTTGTCCATGACGCCAACTATGACGTAAAAAGCGCGCGTAAGGTACGCTGTGCAACCACAACACAAAAAGTCTACCCACGCTGAGTTGCTATCAAAGTTCGCAGTTTCGCCGCCCCATCCTTCGCAATGATCTTCTCGGGATCGGTATCCTTTGGAATGCGAGCAGCAACGCCGGCAAGGTCCACCATAATAGACTTCAATGCCCGTCCTGAAGACTGCAAGTAGAGCTCCTTCCGCTCCTCCGTCAACTTCTGGTGGAGCACCTCGTGCTGAGGCTGCACATTAACGTCCTCTGGTACTTCCAAATCGTCTTGACCCTCATATTGGGTCCGATTCGCAGCCGCAGCAGTAGCGGCCAACGCAGCCTTGGTGCGCCGTGTTTTCTTCTCTCTCGCGTCATGAGCTGCTAGAAGGGTACGTTCGGCAGCGATCGCCTCTCGACGGTCGGCGAGGAGGGCAGTGTAGGCTTGGAGGTAGACTTCTGCTTCGCCTTGGGTGTCTATTGTGCGAGTGTATTCTTCTCCGTCGGCTTGTTCACCTGTAAAGTTGAGCCTCTGAGTCAGGAGTTCGACTATCGTGGTCCGCCATTCCCAGAGGAGGGCAGATTGTTCGTCTAGGGTATCTTCAATGATTTCGTTCGCTTCGTCGAACTGCAAAGTAGGAGGTTATATTCGATGATAGTTGTCGAGGGTCTGGCTCATTTTAACTCACCAAGTCAGTGGATTTGATACCGCCGCCTTCCAAGAAGGGCAGCGCAATCTGCAGCGCTCGCCTGTTCACGCCCCTCCCAGCAACATCGACACTCAACCTCCGCATAGCCTTGTTCGCGCTCTCCTCCGTAGCTAATAAACGCCAAATGTCCGTCAGTCCCGCCATCCCATACTTAGCAAACGAACCAAAACAAAAACCAACGCACTCTTCAACAAATCCTTCCTTATGTTCTCCGCATCACCATATGCCCCATCCTCCTTCTCCGAAAACGATGGCCCAAGAACATGGTATACATCTCCCTGCAAGAACTTGACCCTGTGAAGCACCATCATGCATTCTCTCAGACGCGCCTGCAGTGCGCGTCGCTTGATACTATGTTCTTCGCCCGCATGTGTCTTGGGAAGTCCTCGATCTTCGATATCGTCCTCTTCGTCGGCATCGGGATCGAGGTCTGTCAAGGGCAAAAATTCGTGCTCGGGGTCTTTACCTTTACCTTTCCCCTTGCCACTATCTTTCTCGACTTGAGCATTGTTCGGAACATTCATTTTCCTCGACTCTCTCAACGCCTGTGCTTCTTTTTTGAGCGCCTCGCCCTTAACGTGGTGCTGTGCAATGGTGAATTTGATCTCCCCGATTAGCTCGTTGACTTCGGTTTCGGCAGTGAGCAGGTGCTCGAGAGCGCGTTGATACCGGTCACGGTTGTCTGAGTGGTGTTGTTGGAGTTGGGCAAGGCGGATGATGGCTTGTATCTAAGTGTAATTGCGGTGGAATGAAAGGTGTGAGGCAAGGTGAGGAAGGTGAACTGTGGATGCCTTTCGAGCCTGAAACGAGTACCTACCTTCGCCTTGAGGTCATCCATTAGATTCCTCCAATTCTGGTCTCTCATTGCCTACGAAAGGAGCAAGGATAAATGTACAGTTCTACATAAACGAAAGCACGCTGCATACCTCCAAAACGTCTCCGATACTCTTCAACGCACCCGCCTTGTTAAGCTTGTCACCTTGCTTTTGCAGCTGTCCAACCTACAAAACCTAACCTGAGTACGTGGTCCAAGGAAGAACGCGACATAAAACCAGCGCCCACCTGAGGATGCGTACATATCCCCCTCAACCTTCTCAAAACATTCCTCAGGACACTCGGTTCCACAGTCCACCCTTCATACCCAGCGACGCCACGTGCGTCCAACCCCAGCTCGACAAGTGCATCTTCTAGGGCCCGATCGTACACCTACGAGACTCCAATATGTAGACCCAGTACTGGAATGAAATCAGGGAAACGTACATGTCGTTCTACCTTCCCAAGTTCGATACCCACTAAATATCGTTGCTGTTGCGGAATCGTCAACTCATCCTTGAGAGAAGACTTTAACGTCCTATTTCGGATCAAATCAGCAAACGATCCCAAGACACTTCAAAAAGCCTCAGACGCACCTAACGGAATACTTTTGGAAAAATGTCGCAAACATATCTTTGAAGCCATGTTTCAAAAGCCTGTTCCATATGCGCATGGACGGTACGAGGTCATGCACACGCAGGAACCGGAGAACGCGGATGAGATCTGAGACTTGGGCGCGTGCTGGGGTGCCGGAGACCGCAAAGGAAGAGAGACGCGGGATGAGGGAGACCATTTCCCTGGTTTCCATCCACAATGTCAGTAAAGTCCAGTCGCACTGGTCACAACAGGAGAAGAAAAGGGAGAAACAGAGAAGGCAATAAAAAACGCACTCGGATTTGCCCGTTCCCATCATCTGCACCTCATCCATGATTACCCTATACCACTCGCACATGACAAGCGGACTCCTCGGTCGCTCCAAATTCTTATACTCTACATCCTGTCGACGTGGTCGTTTAGATGGTGCGCGCGCGACGGTCGTGTCGAGTCGGAGGACGTTGTATGTTGTAATGCAGACGTCGTATTGGTTGATGTGAGCAGGCCAATCGAGAATGAGGTTGGGGTCTGAGCCCCTGTCAGTGGGTGCGTGGTCGTCCATAACAACGTCTTCGTCTGTCTGGATTCTTGATTTACCATTGCCCCTCCGATTTCGCCTGTCATTCGCTTTGAGCTTCAAGTTAGATGGTGGCTCCTGGCTCGTCGCTAAACGGCGCCTCTCTCTCTCAGCCTCCATATCAGCCTCTGTTATCGGAACCCCAACCTTTGCCCACCCGTCGTAGACGAAGACTTTGAGCTCAGGCGCGTGTGTGGCGAGTTCGTCGGCCCATTGGGTTGCTAGGGCGGGTGGGGTGACGATGAGGGTTGTCTATTCGTATGCATGTGGTTGGTGACCGAGAGTCAACAAGGTAGGGTCAAGTAACGTGATGAAACGTGACAGTACCTTAATCTCCTTGACATTCAGCTGCGCTTCCGGATCCCACCGCTTATTCGAAGGGTTCCTCTCCGGGGCGGGGTTAAGAAGCATCAAAGCAAGACACTCCATAGTTTTTCCAAGTCCTATATATCCAAAGGACACGCTTAGTCCGCCTCCCCGATCGCACCGAACTTACGAAGAGGACGCACCGGGTTCCTCGGCGAGAATACCTCCGAGCGCAGTGTGAGGCTCAGTGAGGGAAGAACTCACAGCGCCCGTGAGGCGGTTAAAGAAGAACTCGTGTCCTCCCATTACTATCTTTTCCCAAAACACCGGGATATTTTCATTCCCCATATTGAAATTGGACCCAGAATCAGGATCAGGAACTGCCGAGTCAACAGCAGGCACCACGGTACCCTCAGGAGTAATCATTTTACCTTCGCGCTCAAGCATCCACGCAACAGTTCGTCGCTGGAAGGGCAACAGAGTGGGAATGAGCCCGTCGGGCTGTAACGACTCGTATGTTACACCTTCGGAAAGAGGCGGTGCAGGACGCATGATACTGAGGAAGAAAGGGATAGTAGCATCTCTGACCTCGGGTTCGGTTGTCGCATTGGTGGACACGGGACGACTGAGTGGCGTTTTGGAGAGAAAACATACGAGGCGACGTTGCAGGCCTTCGAGCTCGTTGATCTGGCGCTGGGTGAACGAGTTATTGAACGGTTTATAGATGGTAGGTATGGCAAGGGAAAGTGTGAAGTGCGCGTGAAGCCGGAACGGGAGTTCGCACGTGGGGTCGTAAGTACCCTCGGGGAGAATGCGCAAACGGAGGTTCGTCTCCAGCTTCCCGCGATCGTGCGATTGGAGGACCGCACAAGCCGTTGTGAATTCCCGGTGCATACCTGAAGGTTGCATATCATACTGCTCAAGGTTTTCTGCGGGGACGTCGTCGGGCCATGGGGTATCGGGGAGGAGAAGGAGCCATCGTTCGCTTAGTTCTTTGATGATTTCTTGGCAGTGGTCGTAAGGGGTTTCCGGCTTTCCGGATAGAGCTAATAGGCGACCATGATACCGCATGATGTAGAACCTTCCCATATCTATATCCTGGGCAAGAGAAATGTCTTTCCTGCGCGCTTCTACAAGAGAAAGGAGCCGCTCCTCTTCTTTGAGCCAACCCCATTTCTCTGCAGAGCGGTTGTTCGCGTAATGCTCCGAGTTATCATCTATGGATCTGTTATAGCGCAAGTCCACAGCATACTGATAGACTTGGAAAAATGAAGTATCTTGGGTGACATCAGAGTCGTCGACCACGTCGGAGAAAGAGTTCCAATATGATGGGTAAATCTGCTTGTACTCCGGTTCCACATAGCCCTCTCCGTACCCAGGTTCTCTGTATTCGTCTGTGTATCCGACGTCGGATTCTTCTTGTTCTTCTTGTTCTTGTTCGGGCTCGTTGTTGATTTTCAGGCGCTTTGAGGGACTTGAAGGGGAGGCCGAACGGCGGCGTTTGTTACCGGGGTGATAATTACCATCAGAACGCGAGGACGCCAGTTCGGGAGGGTCCTCATCCCTTTCATTTTCGGTATCCACTGACAGCTCTTCATTCGGGGAAAGGAGGGAAATAATGGTGTTAAGGTTGAGCGCAGGACGGAATTCACAGGGGTGACCCCTAGTGTACTCATGATACAATTTCGAAGGCCAGTAGTAGGAAGCCTTGCATCGTAGAGACTCGACTTGGTCGATGGTGCGAAGACCGTCAGCTGCATCCATCTGAGTCGGTTAAGGGAAACAAAGGAGAAAGGAGTGAGGAGGAAACGCGACTTCGCGACTGCAATGTGACGCGGCGGTCACATGATCGGCTATCGCCGAATAACATCCAACAGTGGGTCGACCTCTGGCTTAGTGTAACCTGAGATACTGATCTTCTTTTCCCAGGTGGAGAGTTTGATCCTGACTGGTTTATTATTCTGTTCTTACCCCGTGAACTTCACCTCACTATGTGTCAAACTGGTTATAGGAAACCACCCATGCCGCCTGGTCCTCCTCCTGATGGTCCACCTCCCCCACCTGACGTGCCACCTCCACCTGATATCCAGCATGCCCGTCCGGCTTGGCACACTGTCTCACAGCGAGGAGGAACCCGACGCCTTCGTAGGTCAAGGCCAGAGGCACCCCCGCCTGAACCAGTCCCAGAGCCCAGACAAGTTCATTCGTGGGTTGCGTGGCACCGTGAGTTTGCCATTATTTTGTTCGGCTCCTGACAGTTCTTGACATCTTCGTCTCATTCTTAGCTAATCCTGCATTGGAACCTACTCCGCCGTCTGTTGAACCCACTTTGCTGGTCCCTGACCGTGGAAGCCCTGGCTTGTTCGGACCTCGTTCCCCGCGCGACTCGTACCGTGGTTAAAAGCAAGCGACGACATCTAACGCACCACACGCAAAACGCAAGCTAATACATAGCTCTTGCAAGAAGATGATGATCCCCGAAGCATGGTATCTTGTCACGACTTTACCCATGACATTTAACGACTATTTTACGACCTTGGATCAAACAGATCTCCTTGTGATTTCTTATCATTATCTTGCTTTCTATAATCTTCTCCGCTCTCTTGTCTTGATGCTTGCGTTTTCCTTTCGAACCCCTCACTCTAAATTTTCATCTGCAAAGTATGCTGATCGCTGGACGTGACATCGTCATCCTGATCGGGCCTTTACTCGCGGTGTATCGTTTGGTCTTCGGCTGGTCATGTTCTCTTGCCTCAGCTCATTACATTTATGTTCTCCGTTGAAGTATGTATGCGTTATATTTACTCTTACCGTATGCCTCAATTTATGCTTGATCTTCCATTGTGTGGTGCTCTTCCTCAGGTTGGTCGACTCAACTCGTGCCAAAGAATCTATGTGTGTAAAGTCGAGCGGGGATCTATGCTTGTGAACGGGTGAAGTGTGTGGAATGGTGCAAACATGAGAGCCTGTAAATGAGTTTTGTAGGGGACGATGTGGGTGCCATATATCGCTCTAAAACGAGGCCCTCGTGAATAGATTGATCAATATAAACAGTTCCTTGGGTGTTATACGCTCATTGCTCTTCTTGCAGATCAATCTTAGATAACGACCGAGACCCGAGTTCTGAATCCTCTGACATGCAATGCGTCAAGGTGTTTCTCGTGAAGCAACGTCCTCTAATACATTCTTGAGCTTTGTTGCCAGGCCCTCTGTCAGCTGAGTGGGCCCATCGGAGGTACAGAGCCGATGAGACGGCATGGCCTGGTAAGTACCTGGTAGTATCTGTGCGACGAAGATCACGCTCACTGCGCATATAACAATGCTTGGCATCGTAAATTTCCAGAAGGGGCGTACTTTACTGTCTTCAACGAGCACGGACGCGACGATGTCATCTGGATCACCTATCCGGCCAAGAGCAGGAATGTTGCGAGTGTCTATGGTTGCGGATGAGGGAAACAGTGCAGCAATCGAAATTATGGCAAATAAGACATACCGTGAATGTGCATCCATCCCTGCTGAAGCTGGACGGCGCTGTTTGTCCATACTTCATCCGCACCTTCTCGCAGAGCTTGCTGTATTGCTTCATGCAAGAGGGGTCGGAACTTCGCTGGGAGTTCATTCGGGGCAGTGTCAGCAGTCTGCAAGGCCGAAGAATGTTCCCGTACGTACGGTTCTCAACGAAGTCGTCCAAACCAGCCTCCACATCTTCGTTACCTCCCTCTGCGACGGCAGGGAGCCAACCAATGATGGTTCGTGAACGGCCGGAAGGGGGTGGGGTGGGTAGGAAGGAGAGGGCATACATTGGAGGTGACTGAGCTGGGTGAGAAAGGTGGGGTAGCGAGACAAGGTGGTAGAAAAGGTCTGATCGAAAGGGGTCTGACAATAATGTCGGTACCTGCGAGGAGGTCGACTGGGGCCGGATGTGGGGTCTCCGCAGTGGAGGATGGTACAGAACTGGAGGGGCTATTGGACGCGGTTGGTGCTGCAGACGAAAGGAATACCCTGCAATCGATTGTATATGCCGGAGGTGAAACCCATCCTGACCAACACCGTGACTGGCAACTCATTCGGCCAACTCGTTCACATTCTCCCAACTCGTTCACATTCTCCCAACTCGTTCACATTCTCGAGCTCACTGCCATCCCCACTACTCGCAGTCCCGCACATCGAGTCTTCCAAATCTCTTTCTTTTCGTTGTGTATCCTGCCAGCACCATTGTCCTCACATCATTTTACTTCTCCTGCCTCACTCTCACACGGACTTCGGGTCGCAGTTGTGTAGCCATAGCAGTACCTGTTAACACGCCTACTCGTCTATTGTACTCAGAGAACGAGTCTCAGCTAAATATCAATCCAATAAATTGACAACAGGGATGCAACAAGGGGAGAAGAATGCATTGCAATGTAGTGTTGGTGTATCGATATATGCGGAATATGCGGGTATCGTGAATAAAATTGGCGGATGATGATGATCTAGATTAGATGATGAAAAATGCTCGCAAAAACGTGTGGTGAACGAATAGGGATATGAGCATCAAAGCGCTGGAATCGTGTCCGTGTCTGCGTGATGGGGGCGCAAGGCAACGTCGTGGCGGGTCGTGAATATGAGACGTCGTCGCGTGCAAAGGACCCAAGGTCTAAATCTTCAACTCGCGAAACCCACGCACATCTAACCTCCCCGTCCCATTCCGCTGCCACTCCTCCTCCTGCATACTCCCCTCATCATCTGCACCATCATCCCCTGCTTCCTGTATCTTCGCAGCAGTCGTCGTCCCTCTGGTACTTCGCTTGAAGCGACCTCCCGGTATGAGTATCTTCCCCGTACTCGCCCGTTTCGCAGCAAGCGCAGCCCGCGTTTTCGGAAGCCCGAGCGCCTTGCGTTGACGACGTGTGAGAGTTTTCTCAACTGACAAAGGTTCTGATGGGGCCTCCGGGGGAGGCGTGCTAGGCAGAGGAGATGATGCAGCGGATGAAGAATGTGTGGAGCCAACGGAACACCCTGGGGTGGACAGTTCGGGTGTAGACTCTTCCTCCTCCGGGTCGTCTATCTCGATGGCGTCTGGAACTGGGTCAACGTGTGTTCGGGATGGCGGTGGCTTCTTCGAACTGCGGGTTCGCTTTGCGATGGCGTCCGAGAGTGACGAAGAACCTGATGATTCATCAAAGGTACGTTTAGGGGAACGGTGGGTCCGGAGGGTGGGGGATAGCGAGGAGTCATTTGTCTTCACGAGCTGCACGGTAATAGGTATAGGAGGTGACGTGTCCACGTCGATTTGAGGCAAGGATTCCACAGAGGATAGGGGTGATGGCGAACGGGACATGGGAAGGGGGATATATGTGGGCGTATGTGCCGCAGCTTCTGCGATCGTCACTCTCGTACTAGCAAACTTCCCATTCTTGGAACGGTTAAGAGTGACCTTTGACTCCGGCTTTGACTTGGCCCGTGATGAAAGTGGCTTCTTCTTCGCAGGTGATGGTACAACAGCTTCCGACTCTGTTGGTAGTTCACGAACGTTCGGAAGGCCTGTATGTGGTCCCCTCAAATTTCGGATCGATGAGAAATGTTCCCAATTATGATACCTACGTGCGGCAAAGTGTCAGAGTACTTCCTTTTAGGTCCAAGTCTAAATAGCGACAAGTGAAGCGAGCTCCACTTACGCCACATAGATGGTTTCGTTGGCGTCTTCTTCTTCCAACCCCCCCTCGTGTTGTTGCTGCTTTCGAAGACGGCGTCTCTCGCGCACATCCATCAGCTGTTCATCGCCATGTATTGTTGTCGAAGGTGATTGATCGGTGATAACGTCTCCCGCCGTATTCCACTCGATGACGTATACGAGGCCTGGTTGGATGACTTTGACATTCCGTCGCGCAAAATGGGCAAATGCGGATAGTTCAAGGTGGCCACCATAAGTGCCTATAGTGTGTCACCACACCGCACTCGTCGAAAAAGAGAAAAAGTGGGGATGGTACCCTTTTGACAGGGCAATCACCACCACCACACACCTTGTTCCCGCATGCAGTGCAAATGAGCGCTTAACCCACGCTCATCTTCGCAAAACGGTTCATACCGCTGGGAGTGGCTCTCGATCCAATCGCATATATCCTTGCGCAGTTGAAGGTGGTGCGAAGGGGTACCATATAGTTGATCGCATAATGCACGAAAAAGGCAATTGCCATCTCCCAACGTGTGTGCTGCATATAGCCCCAACGAGCGAAGTTGCTCTGTGAGGAGTTGGGTGTTGTGCTCTGGATCGGCAAGGGGCTAATGGGTAGACGTTCCGAATTGAAAGCAAATATGAAAGAAATATAATTGAGCGAAGTTGAGGCAAGGTGAGCTAACTGCGACCATGCTTCCAAGTGAACGTGGGTACTGACCCTGCCTTTGGACCTCGTCGTCCGCGTCCTCACTGTCACATTTGATGAGGTTTCATCAACAATCTGTTAAGCACGACATTTTTTGCAACATTGTGCAATGACACGCACATGGTAAAAGAGCCTTGGAATTCCTCTGATGTTTCTTGGAAGAGCCCATTATACAGTAATTCCGGCGTTCGTGCTTTTGCAAGTGTGGATTGTGTTGGTTGTTAATAAAGCCTTTGCTCCCACGTTTCGGGGTCCCGAAAACAAAGGACCCCGGAAGTCCTTAGTGGTACCCCACAGGTTGCCTCGCTTACTGCCTCATGCCAGCATCGTGGACAATGGCACAAAAATTGCTCTCCCACTCTTCCAAAAGCAGCGCATACAGCTGAAAAATCAGGATGAAAGGTGTAAGGACAGCCTCCACAGTCCGCTTTTTTAATATTAGACAAGGTACATCCGTAAGCCTCCTTTTGATCAAATCCACCTGTGCCTCGCGACGGCCTATGTCACCCGAGTGTTGCTCTTGTGCCGACTCCGCTGGGGCCACCTGGAGACGGGAACACTTTTTTGTTCTGACTGCGGTCTGATACGAACGAGCCATAACTGCGATCGCTACGCATCAGAACTGGATCTCTTCAGCACCGATTAGGGAACAAACAACTCACATATTGCCTAGTCGACCCAATTCTTCACGAGAAACAGACGGACGAGTGGTCTTGAGCACCTGCACGAAATCCTCTTGCATAATCTCGTACTGGAAGGATTCACAGCATTAGCGGATGGCAACAAGAAAACGCAGAAGTCAGACCTTCTTCGGCGGTCCCGCCACCTTCTTGTCAGCGCCTGTCTTCGCTTTAGAGGTCCCGATTTGTTGGAGCTGCATGCAATGGCATTAGAATAACGTCCCAGCAGCGGCTCTCACTGACCCTTTTCTGAATCAAAGACTCTTCAGCTCTTGAGGGGTTCTTTTGCTCGCCAGTGACTCCCAACGTCACGTATTTGATGGGACACTCCTCGTCGAGTTGCGCTGACCGGCTGGCCACTGGCATTGTGTCGATGGAAGCATGCACGACTTGGAGATGAGCATTGTACACAAGGGCTTGGAGGTCTGCCCCTGAGTATCCATCGGTCAGTCGGGCAATTTCTTCGAAATCCACTGAGGTTCCGAGCGTCACTTTGCGGCTGACAGCTTTCAAAATCTGGGGGAACATCAACCTCTGATGAAACATATACAAATTTAGCGAAGCCCCTTACATCCTTTCGATCTTCCTCGTCGGGCATATCGCAGAGAATAGATTTGTCGAGGCGACCAGGTCGCAAAAGGGCAGCATCAATCAGGTCAGGTCGACTATCACGGGGGTCAGACCATCCACGGAGTTGAACCGAGAGGGATGGCTAACCTAGTCGCTGCGAGTACATACACTCCGGTCAAACCTTCGGCACCATCCATTTGAGTCAGTAGCTGGTTGACAACACGATCGGTCACACCCGTGCTATCATGTCCTCTGAGAACACGAATATTAGTAAAGGCAATTTGCTCAAGATAGGCGATTCAGTGACCTCTTAGGAGCAATAGAGTCGAACTCGTCAAAGAACAAGACACATGGCTTTGCCGCAGATGCTCGATCGAAGATATCTCTGACCTGAAACGCAGGTAGGTGAACGATGCATGCGAGTTTTTCAAGTTTCCAAGGTACGCACGGCTCTTTCGCTGGCACCGATGTATTTGTTCAGTAGCTCAGGGCCCTTGACGCTGATGAAGTTAAGTCCACACTCTCTGGCGACGGCAGAAGCCAACAGTGTCTTGCCACATCCAGGATAACCGTACAACAGTAGCCTGTGATGATGGTGAGCCGCATGACTACGGGAATGAACCAGCGTCGACTTACCCAGAACGTAACCGTAGGGGTGACTGCTTGAAAAGTGGCGCATATTTCGTCGGCCATTCCAATGTTTCTCGAAGTACCCGTTTGGCATGCTTCAATCCTGATACCAGAATCAACCTCAGGATTACCGAAGGAGGAGCCCGCCCAATCTTACCTCCGATGTCAGCCCATTCGATCGTTGACTTTTGTAGTGGGACGTCACGCAATGAATGAGGAACGAAATCCACTTGGGCATTTGCAAAGTCCGCGGCAGACAGGGTAATCTGTCATTCCCCTCATGTCAACATACTCCTATGCCGTGGTCGACTCTGAACCTCTCACCTGTGATGCTCTCGCCCCATGCTTCTTGAAAGCTCGGCTGGCACCTTGCTGTACGGCGCGTGCCACTAGATCGTTCAAATCGACAGGGGAATAGCCTTCTGTATGCGTCGCGACCATGGCATAGTTCGGAAGGTCCTCGCTGTCGGTGACAACCCCTGGTGACTTTATACTTCTTTGTTGAACCAAGTTTGCCAGTATCTAATCGAAATGAATTTTGGGTCAAAAAGTGTGTATCAAGCGTGTTATGACAGCGCAACGCGAGTGCTGACCTCCTTGCGTGCATCTTTGTTAGGGGGCTGGATGTGATACACCTCTTGAAAGATATGCAGAGTATGAACGAGGGCATGGAGGCTCGTTTGCGACTCAGCAGTCCCAATCATGACGATGGCGCGGAAATTCGAGGGGATCATGCGTTCTCCAGAAGAGTACTGAGCAATGAATAGTTCCGTGATGTGACGCGAGCGGAACGAGTTGGCGTGCTGGCCATAGATGGTGTTAGGTAAGGCGCGAGCACTGAAAGGTAGTCACACGCACTTCGACTTCTGCCTTCAAGACTTTGTCCAGGTTATCGAATATGAGGACGGTTGGGCGATGCCACGCTGCGACCTCGTAGAGGTAGCGAAATAGAGCCTTCAGAGTCGCCACTGGTTTGTCGCTGTACGATCTAAAGTCAATGTAATGGGTATCTTTCAATTATTCAGCACACTGCATGCGAAGAAAGTGGCAAGGATCATACATGCATATGTCCTAGAGTCTTCTTCGAGCCGCTTCGCGATTGCTCGGGCAATCGAAGTTTTCCCTACGCCCTGTTTCCCAGTCAAGAGAATCGCGGATACTATGCAACGTTCCCGCTCAGCTAACAGATGATATCAACGAGGTCTACGTACTCCCATGCACGACACGGTCGAGTGAGTGTGCAGCAAAGTTTGCTACCAGGTACTTAGTGGCCTCTTTAACGATATCTTCTACACCTGAAAGTATGGTTTCCGGTTCCGAGGGTTCCCTGTGAATGAAGGCGTAGCGATCAACGGATATCGTTTGAGCCACAATATCTCTCTGGACTCACGGAAGTTTTCTATCATCCGACTGAGTGATAGCGGCGGTATCGGAGAAGATATCTGATACCGTTTTTCGCTCTCCTGTGGAAGCCACACTTGATGCCAGGTCAGTCCTCGCAGCTTGACAAAGGCACAAACACTCCAAAGATCCACTCACTGAATCCAATGCCAATCGCCTATGCCCTCCAAACCCTTCGGGAAGAACACATGACTTTCGAGAACCTTGTGAGACCATCCCACGAACAATACATTTTCCGTAGAAACCTCTGTTGTTTTGTCGGGGAGAGAAGTTTCACCTTTGCCACCTGGGTGTAACACCCGCGGAGTGGGCTCCTGTGGTTCTGCTTCCGCGTTTACATTTCGCGGTGCATCGAGAGGGTTCTGTGGGGGTTGTAACACCCGATACTTGAGCTTCAGAAAGACACCATTCATATCATCCTTCAGCGGATAACGAGAATTCGCGAGGACCGAGAAAGTATAAGGATGTATGTAAGCGAGTGTTTCCGGCCGACTATACGAACTCGAAACCGGTGAGATGGGCTCGATTAGACGGGTCGGGAGAATACGCAGAACAGCGTCCGGGAATGATGGCTTTGAATCGTCTCGGGGAGGAGTGGACGTCACAGGTATCACAGCTTTTTGGCGACGGTGGGCCTTTGGTGCGATACTTACCTCGGTGTCTGTCGTCAGGAGTGCAGCGCTACCTTTCGTTGAAGGCTCCAATGAGACTGGAAAGTCAGCTAGGAAAATGCACAATGGAAAAGGAGTTTTCAAGCGTACCGACGGTAAGGCGGACTCTAGTGCGTCCCAAGACCCAGAGGTCAATTTCTTGACCTATCTTGGCAACTCTAACTTGAGAGATCAGGGTAGACTCTACATGAGACGCGTGGATTTCCTGAACAGAATATGAGAGACAAGGCTCCAGATAATCCGGGACTGCCATGCTTACGACGATTTCCCAGTCATCCGAGGTGACGGGTTCTGTTCCCACTGAGGATGCGTATGGTAGATCGTATAGCAACCCTATCTCAACCTGCAAGAGGTGATATGAGGTGTGCCCTTCCAGACAACAGCAGGCTCACGATGTCACCCTCGGCAAAACCAAGGCCTTGCGCATACTGGGGATCGATTTCAATCGTTTCTAACCCTTTGTCGCGGGCATCTGCCGAGTTGAAATGGGCAAGGGACGAGGATGAAGCCATTCCAGTCCATCCTACATAAGCCTCCGCTTTCGAGGCATTCTGAGAGTCGGACTTTAAGTGGACTGCAAGTGTTTGTGGGCGCTGTTAAACGATGGAGTGTTAAGTTGGGGCTTTGCTTGATGTATGAGCGCGATGCACGCACGCACTATAGATCGTTCGAGGAGAGGGCCGTAAAGGGAGATGGGCAGGTTCACGAGAGAGGATTTCAATGAGACGAAGTGTACTCGTGCTCTCCGAGGCATCTTGTCCCTAAAATTCTGGATGGCGCTGCTTCAAGTTTGCCCGGAGAAGCACAACAGGTTCGGGTTGAGATACGGAGGTTTGAAATGGATTCTCGCACTCGGAGGGCCGAAAGTTGGTTTCCCCTGGCCTACTTTCTGCGCGAGACGGCCAATCGAGAAGTAGTTGTCCCTGTCGTTCTCGATGGGTAGTTTGCGTCGACAACAATTAATCGAAAAAGTCGCTACCTCAGCTACTATAACGGTGCTCAGTGTACATGGTGGCTGTACCCACTTTACTAAAATGGGTGTTTTTCCTGCTGCCAGTGGCCCCGGCTTGGGCCTTGGCAGACAAGACACTTGCGCAGCAGAGTCTGCCGCTGCCAGCATGTCCTCCTCTTCTCACACGTTCACCACTACATACACATCGTCGTGCACCATCTAAGACACCCTCGACCCCGTTAGACCCCGTCATTTCTGGCTGCGCACCACACTGGTGGGACACACTGCTTCCCAAAATAACCTTGACTGTGCCATCACCTATAAAATAGTTATCTACACTCCGAGCATCTGTCGCTATGGTCATTCTGGACGAAAAGTGTATGATACCTGTTCCACCCCCGCCCTATGGTGCCGCTTCCGTTGCCCCACCACCATTTCCGGGCAGTCGGCGGCAAGGCGCAAACTTCGCAGCTTTACCGCAACACCTTCTCTTAAAGATCGTGTATATGACATTCCCGCAGACGCCTGGCATCGATGAGAGTCGCAGTGAGCGACAGCGCAAGACACTGTACTGGCTCTCGCTACAATTGCGTTTGGTGAACCGGTCGTTCTATATTGGTAGGCACACTGATGGTCAGCAGGTATGATCGAATTGCTGACGCTTTTGACAGCTTGTATGCATGTGCTGCGTTCAACTTATCTGGCTGCCTACGAGTCTCTCATACGTCCCCCGTACACATCCGACCCTTTCCCCCTCTCCTCATCGAGTGCATCAAACGGCAGTCCTCTACAGACCCTACAGCGCGAAACACAAGTCCTCGATCTCTTCATAGCACTTAAAGTGCGTGAAGATGTCATGATGGACGACTCCGAACTTCACCTTGAACGCGAGGGGTCCTTCAAAGATCTCTTCGACCTTATGCAGCCCCGCAGTCGTCTGGAAGACTTGGTGCGGCACTACGGCCTGCGTGAGGGTGTGATACACACCAACCCTCAGGGCGTTTCCACTTCTTCGCCTTCTACGACATTGTTCAGAGTCAACAATGGCAACGCATCAAGCGGTTCGGTGAGTCAAGGCACGAAGCTCTCCGGACCCGCTCCGCTTCCGTTCTCTGCACTTTCCATCTCCTTCTCCCCGAAAACGGTGGGACTCGTGTTGACGAGCGCCGGGAGGAAGCGTACTATCGTAGACACTGCTCGGACGAGGGACGAGAAGCTGGAAATCGCTGCAAAGAAGTTGGCTAAGAAACTTAAAGTCTGGGTGAGCGAAGCTTAGTGCGACATAGACTACAGGTTTGGGCATACCACTTTGAGTGTTTTCAGCGATGTACATTATGTTCTTGTAATTGTTATGCTGCTGCAAATCTAGCTGACTATGATCCACCAGCACTCCCACAGAGCATCGATGCCATCGGATCCGGACGGTCCGTGAGTCTGCCAGAGTGGCACTGCGGTCACTTGGCATGTAACACTCGATAGTCACCCTTTTCAGTAAAGGAGCGCCAGGGGTATGGCAGTACGATCTCTGACTCAAGGTTGCAGTGCGGTTGTAATGTGTCGTCCATCATGTATCGATCCGACCGTGGGGTCCCTCAACCCCCAGCAGGGGTAATTCTGGGTAATTGCTGTGCATGAGGCTGACAAGTCGCGTTCCTGGGCTCTTGGGCTCTTCTCTGGAGTCTTCAACGGTCAATGGTATACGTATACCTTTCCCCATTAATGTGCATTTGATCACACCTTGTTCATAGGTCGCCCGTGGCCGGAGGCCCCGGACCCAACGGTCCTCGTGGACATGAGAGCCTCGTTGCAGAGCCTACCTTTACAAAAAGACACCGTGGGTGTAAATCACCCTCTTCAGTGCTCTCCTTATGTCCACAAGGCTTTCTTCTGCAGATGACGCTCCTGCGGATCGCTCGGGATCCAAATCACCCTACAACAGTCAAGGTCAGGCGGACAATCTGTGGATAAGTGCTGGGAGCAGTACGCAGCATCGTGCGTCTCCAAGCGCGGAAGATATACAGAAACCATTCACTGAGAATGATATGTTCCTTGAGCTCGAGGAAGGTATGCCGGTTGTGGACTTTTATCTAGATCTCGTGTTCGCCCTACTGACGCCCCATATGTATCGCAGTGCATAACCGCAAGCCGCCACAGCACGATGCTGTTATCCAGGCCAGGAGTGCCGAGAAGCGGTCACTGAGACTTCTTAGAACTATATGCTATGCTTTACACATCACGCTCGTCGTCATTCATGTCGTGCTTCTGGGATTATGGAGCCATCGCGTTGAGCACAGAGTTATCATACCTTTGGGAACTCGAAGTAACATAGTCTCAGTTGGGCTAGCAGTGGCTTCTCAGGCATTCTTCACTGTGAGTAGTTCCCAGTTCGATGGATCCCCGCATTGAATTGATGCTGTTGCAGTTGTACCAGGCTGGAATGGTTGCCACTACTCAGCGGCTTGCTTCCCAGCGCAACTTGATGCAACGTCAGACACTGACCGCCACTCACGACAAACTCGGTGCATGGACAGGCTTAGGTGCAGCGTTACTTGCGATTTGGGGCCAGATGAACATTACCTCTGCATTTTGGGGTGTACTGACCGTCATGCTCTACCTCGGTGGCATCGCAGTCCTACATGTCACCTCGTCATCACTTCTGAACCTTGAAACGTTCAATGACACTTCTCCTTCCACAAGTCAAACAATTGTCGGAATGCCCAACCTCACCGACATCTTTGTTACCAGTAACGACTGGAGCAGCTCCACAGCCGTCGCTTCTGTCGTAGGCCAACTCTCTGAGCTGTCTTCAATCGGAGTCACGAATGGCACAGTATACGATACGTTGATGGACACGGCGGGTCTGGGCAACGCATCAGTCAACGCAACAACTTTCGGTTCCAGTTGCTTTACATTGCCGAATATCACGGCTCAGCTGAATTCTGACAACATCAGCTACAGTCTCACATCCACTGTTGGGAACGAGCAACTATATTTTCAGCCCGTCTACCCTTACTGTATGCTTCAACTTCCTCTCTCAGTGCGAACATCGTCTGAAGTTCCGTCAGTTCAAAATGTAATCTCGGTGTTTTCTCTCCTCGGGACGCGTGAGCCTCCAGTACGCCTCTCTGTTTAGGGCACCAATCCGCGTGGCTAATGGCCCATAAAAAGGGCCGTCAGATTGGACTCATTAGCATGCCACCCATCAAAGATTCACGAGGTGATGTAGGGTCCACCTTCGAGGTTGTCCGTCCCATAAGTTTGTTGATCCCTCCTTGCCCTATTGTAACTGAAGTGAATACCAACTGTTCATGGCATAGATCAAGCAGGACCTGACGGCCATGAGCTGAACGAAACAATTTCGATGCAACTCATGGCGTGCTCCCTTTACCTCACGCAGCAAACCGCCGTTATCGACGCCCAGACAAATTCTTTACTGGAAATCGATACTGCACCTCCAGCGTGGAACTCGCTGTGGACGCCCTGGAGTTTCCCTCCCGCCGACATACCTGAAGATCCCACTATAGATTGGGTATGTCACTCCCATCCGCCACCATCTACCCAACTACCAGTAAACACCCATCCCTGCTGACGCCTTCAGTTTTGGATCCCATGGAGGATGTCTACTGTATCTAGCAGCTTCAATAATGTCAACTTTGACATATGCCTCGCTGCTTGCCTCTCGAGCATGCTGGAAGTGTATGTGACATCTTTAAGGGACGGCGACTGCTGCTTAACGATTGATAGCCGCCTCATGAAGCTCCTCCAGTGGTATCCAAACAATGGTGTTGTCAATCAGAGCACCGTATCGACACCTCCAGTCACGCTTAGTGATTTGGAAGCTGCATTGGCAAATGTTGCTGCTGCCATGGTGTGGACAGGTACTTGACGTTCTTTTCAAGCATCTGGTTTGGGACTTACAGGAACATGGAAGGCGCACGTGTCAATTCGTCGTATCCTTACTCCGGTTTTGACTTCGAGGTCGCCACTGGGGAAGCGTCGATTACAAAAGGCTTTCTGCAATCACGCTTGAATGTAAGTGCTTCACTCTTGTGTAGCTCCTGTTTACTCATGGAACCGACTTACCGATAGATCAACATCTTACCGGTCAGTTTTCTTTGAGACGTTCTCGCTTCGTTCAATAGTTTTTCACCTCATCCTTCAAATAGGTATTGGTCGGCCTTACCGGTTCCATTGCACTGCTGGTACTGTCAATATTCCTGACCCACGAACCAGAAGAAAGCTTTGCAAAATCGGCTGTACAATCTGCGGGTGTATTGGACCTGATATGGCTCTCGGGTCGACATCCCGAGGTCCAAGAGCATATTGCGGACGTGCAGGAGCCCACAAGCCGCAACTTACGAGAGGCTGGTCTTTTTACCGCTGTGTTTGGGCGCATCTCAACAGGTAATTAGGCTGATGCTTGGTGTCCTCAGCTTTCCATGTTGTAAAACTAGTGTAAACAATCGCGGAAATGGCACAACTGTGCCAATATATATCAGGAATAACATGCTTAGATAAATTACACCAAATCTACATAGGGTGGCCCGAATCCTGTGTCGACCAATGTGGATAGATAGCTCCCAATGGTACATTTCTTATAGATAAAAGAAACCAAGTGGGTAACAAACCCCGGCTGGACTCTATGGATCCCCCCCTTCCCCCCGTAAACTTCAAGAACGCCCACACGGAAGAATTATCCTACCCGATAGAATGCTTCAAGCAGCAGACGACCTTCGTGATCCTCCAAATCGATATTGCTTGACGTCAGGCAAGCAAGATCGGCGGCGGGAAGGGAGGGTATGCTCTCACGCAATTCTTCCGATGCATTGGCATGCAGTAGACGGACGGTCTTGAGTTTGGACCCAGTCAAGGTCACGAGAGCGGAAACCAAAGCTTGTTGGTGGAAAACAGGGGCCTTTGCGAATTTGGAGTGTAGTCCGAGGAAGGAAACGGGAGGTAGGACGAGGTGCGGTTTCATTTCTAGCCAGGAGCGCAAGTAGATGACGAGTTTGTCGAGTGCCGCGCAACATTCGGCTAGAAGATCCAACTCATTTTGGAGCGACTCGCCCGAAAGACAGAAGTCAAGCGTGACGGTCGTTACATTAACGCAGGTCAACTTCATGAAATTTTTCCATGCGTGGTCAAAAAATGGTGGGGGGATGCAATCGTAGGTAAGTTGACGAAGCGCAGGGAGATGGTTCGCATCTTTGTTTCGTGGAAGATAATCCCGGAGAAAGACGGATGTGAGCGTGATGGATTCGAGTTTTGACATGATGGGAATGTCTTGGCGATATCTGGCAGACCGGTCGCCAGGCGTAGGTGAACAGATTGGGCACCGCAGTACCCTCAGGTTCCGAGCAGCTGCGAGCAACATCATCAAGTCTTCTCTGAGATGCATCATCGTCAATTCGAGCACGAGGACGTACAACAACCATACTTGCCTGCATGGACGAAGAATAGATTCCGAGCAGTCAAACAACTGCAATGATACCCCGCATGTTTCTGCCAAAGACGTGACAATAGATGTGGGGAGCTGACGGAGCCAGCAATCGTTAAATGGGAGCATCGGCATGGAGAGGGTGACGACGGCAAGATTTGAAAAGTGCCGCACAACTTCTGCAAGCAGTGCATAATCAGAAGGTTTGCAATGGTCATCTTCGATGATAACGTCTAAACGCCTAGTCCACCATCCAAGTCGAACCTTTCCCGGTGCTGCAGAGGTATGTGCTTGAAGCGACTCGTGCAAGGAAACAAGAGCATCTACTCTGGTGACGAGAACGCTCTGATACAGAAACTCTTCTGCGAGTTCGTTCCAGATCCTGCAAACGAGAACTATGTTGCGTTTCGTGCGAAGGGAGCGCTTCAAGAGCTGCAGCTCACGCTGCTTGACGAGTGCACGCGGCAAGTCCGAAAAAACCGGGGTGTCACAGTTTAGGAGATCGTGCACGTCAGTCGCGAGGTCAAAGATCCTGAGCCACAGCTCAGGCGGCATTTGTGACATGTTTTGCGAGTGAGGTGCTGAAGTCGAGCTCATTTGGGCGAGAGGGAGAGTCAGAGTGAAGAAACGGGGTAAGATATCGTGGGTAGGGGCCCGGGGGTGACCTTATCAGATCTGTTATTGGTCTGACATCCGTGCAAGAAGTGGGAAATAGATTACAGGATGGTATAGTCCAATCATCGCCTTGAGGTGAAAGTTATATATTGTGCGAACGAGCGTGAGTGTTGAATCTTACCTTGGGAAACAATGGGGGTTATTTATGTCTTGGCGGGCAGATGTTTATGTAACGCGCGGTCAACGCGCTGGGATGATTCGTGCACAGGGTGCTAGGTACCTCCCGCCTGGAACTATATCTTCAGTTCAGACGAAAATGTCGGCCGAACACTGATTAGATCAAGGAACTTTTCGACTGCCTGTCAATGACCCGTCGCGATATGTCGTGGCACTCCATCCTGGCCATGCGCCACCAACAGAAGAAGCCATCAGGAGACCCAAGAGCCAGAATCTGTTGGTAATAATCGTGGTAGGAGTGACGGTAGTAGTCGTGCCACGAACAGTGGGAAAGAGCACTGGTCGTGAGCACGTGGGCAATGAATTTCCTTATTTGACCAAATGATGACCTGGCCAAAAGTCGTTCAGCCTTGCCACAAGTAACTGTTCCAATACATCACTACATTCACATCTGCTCGTGTCATTGAACTTAAGGCGTCCTCGTAAACTGTGCTAGGGAGTGGCGACAGCGACCTGTAAAGTTCTCCGAGCAACTCTATTGCGGTTTTCTTGACATGTCAAATGCCTCAAGCCGCCACGTCCTCAAGTTGCTCACCCTGGGAATCATATTTCATGTCGTATTTATTGCCTCTGTGTTTGATTGTTACTTTACGAGCCCTGTCGTTCATGGAATGACACGTCATGGCTCTAACTCTGGAGAGTCCAAGCGCCTTGTGCTCATTGTTGGTATGTATTTTACACTTGGTGACGGATCGGCACGGTTGAACCGACTTTTGATACAGGCGATGGTCTTCGTGCTGACCTACTGTTCACTCCAAACGGGTTTCCTCCCGTCGAATCCTCACCGACGGTGGTTGCCCCTTACCTGAGGTCAATCGCCGAGAAACGTGGTGCCTACGGAGTGTCTCACACCAGGGTGCCCACCGAAAGCCGCCCCGGACATGTCGCCATCATAGGTTCGTTCCCGACTTTTACTGCCTTCTGTTCTCATGTTTGAATGGGTAGCGGGGATGTATGAAGACGTGTCAGCGGTTACAAAGGTCAGGCGGGAGAGCAAGTTGTTATCGCAGCTTGCAGTAAGCCTAAAATTACCATTTACAGGGCTGGAAAACCAATCCAGTAAGGACATAAAATCCGGAGATACTCCTATATTGATCGCGTCGAACGAAGGTGGACTTTGATTCGGTATTTAACCAATCCAGTCACACGTTCTCCTTCGGGTCACCGGATATCTTGCCGATGTTCGCAAAGGGTGCAACCCCTGGTAAAGTCCGTTCGTGGAGCTACGATGAAGAAGCAGAGGATTTTACGAAAGGTTAATTTAGCTACGCAGGCCTATGCGTGTCCTAAAGAATTGATTTTCCAGATGCAACTACCCTCGATACATGGGTGCTCGATCAACTTCGGGCACTATTTCAGAACGCATCAGAAGACGCTATGTTAAATTCGAGTCTTCGCGAAGACAAAGTTATATTTTTCTTACATCTCCTCGGATTGGACACCACTGGACACTCATACCGACCACATTCCAAGGTAAAACAAGGTGGTTCACGTCAGCCCTCTTACGCTCAGACGTGCCCATAGGAGTATATGAACAATATCCAAGTTGTCGACAACATTGTCCGCGAGACGGAGAAACTATTTCTGCAGTTCTACGATGACGAGGAAACCAGCTTCATTTTCACCGCCGACCATGGAATGTCTAAAATAGGAAACCATGGAGATGGTGGTAAGATTCAATCTGCCGCTCTCTCACCCATCCTTCATAGTTGTACTCAGATCCGGATAACACACGTACACCGCTTGTCGTCTGGGGCAAAGGCGTTCGGGGTCCGGTGCCTGACTCGACGCCATCCTCGCACGATGATTACTCTCGACCTTGGGAGTTGGAACATTTACTACGCAGAGATGTCTGGCAAGCAGATATTGCTCCCCTAATGGCGTCGCTTATTGGTATTGATTGGCCTGCAAACTCAGTAGGAGTTCTGCCTGACATCGATCCCACACGGGTCGGGTTTCTTGCACCTTGTGGAGGGGAGGAGGCCCTTGCCCGCTCTGCGCTAATCAACGCCCAGGTCCTCTTGGAGCACTACCGCGTGAAACATGGTGAGTTACCTCCTAATGTTGGGCATATTCTGCTTATCCTTCCAAGAGCTCAAGGTCGCATATACTCTGTTCTACAAACCATACATCGCTCTTGAGGCTATAGGGGATTCCGGAATACCCGTTCGCATCCAAAAAATTACTAATATTGAGCGGTTGCTTGGAGAAGCACGGTGGGACGAAGCACGTCAACATTCTGTGGATTTGATCGACTCTTGTCTGGAAGGTTTGCGTTATCTTGAAACGTCAGTAAGCATAGATAGCCTTTCTCATGACCCGACTGACCAGAACCTTAGCTATGATCGCTTTCTCATTCGCACGATTGTCATTGTGGCATACCTTGGTTGGGCTGCCTATTCCTCCATTTCCATCCTTCCTGCATCAGACATACTCTCGGCATCGCCTTTTTCAAGAAAATTCGTTGACGCCATGTCGGTCCTGACGTTGGTAGGTTCCGGGATAGTCTTCTGGATCCAAAAGTCCCCATGGACATTCTACATTTATGTCGCCCTCCCTTGCTACTTTTGGAGGGAGTTCTGTGTACGAGGCGCGCCTGCTATCAGGCAAGTAATGTCCCAGTCTTCCTTCTCTTATAGACAGCAGTGTTCCCAAGGATTGCTTGTCGTCATTGCTCTACAGAGCATGGTGGTACGTGGCTTTCAAAATTCAGGGCATGTCTCTCAAACTTGAGCTCATGTATACTTTGTCCAGGCTGCATACACGCATCGCTCTATATGGAGCGTAGGATTTGCCATTATTGGCGTCCTGTGGCCATGTTTGACTTGGCCATCGTCAGTGTTCTCGCAGAATTGGAGGCTTGCTCTGCAGTGGAGCCTCAGTTCCCTGGTGACCGGTGTCTTTCCCCTTCTCGCAGTCGACAAGCAAGAAAGCCTTCCGACGATGTGAGTTCTACCTCGCATATTTCGCGTAGTACTAATGAATGTTCAGTATGTCCGGTGGGGCGGTGATGCTCTGCATGGGGGCTACGTACACGTGGGTTTCTGGTCCAAGCCCAGGCCTCGATGATCGAAAGACTTCCGCTCTCGTGCAGGTCAGGGACAACCCTAGACATGTTTCCGCATCACTGAACTCCCAGAAGATGGCTCTCATCGTAGCTACCATGGTAGTTATTGCAAGTTCCGTCCTCAATTTGCAGGCCAAGAATGGTTTGCCAGCAGCCAATCAGATCGTTGCATGGACAATCCTCGGTGGGTAAAGGCTCTCGGTTTATCACATTATACGTGCTAACCTTTGTGTAGTGATAGCATCGATATTCCCTTTCATGTCCAAGGTGCAACATGCCTCACCGACGTCCAAGATAATGTCGTTCTTCATGGCGTTTTCGGTCTGTTTCGTTGCGTTGTCGATCTCCGTTGAAGGTCTTTTCTATTCGGCCTTTACGTACAACCTACTTCTATGGATTGAAGTCGAAGCGGCCATTCGGAAACCAGTCAGCGTAAACGGGGCCGCATCGAACGCATATCATTTCCAGGCAGACGATATCCGGATAGCTTTGTTTTACTTGTTCTTTGTGCAGGTGGCATTCTTTGGGACTGGAAAGTATGTTACCTCTATGCCATGTCCCAGGGGCTCATACTGATTCTTCTTTCTCAGCGTCGCATCCATATCGTGAGTGTCACGGAACTAGGTCGTAAAACTCCAATTCTTACTGCCCGACTAGTTCGTTCTATCTGGAGCCAGTGTATCGCCTCGTGCCAATATTTAACCCATTCTTGATGGCGGCATTACTGGTCGGTATTCCGCTTCGATTGTGTGGTCCTGCTCACTAGCTCCCGCAGATTTTCAAGATCATCGCACCATATGTGATTCTGTCAGCAGCTTTTGCGACGCTCAATGCCCGTTTACAATTACCACCATTCTCTCTGTTCCTCGTCGCACTTACCCTTACTGATGGTAGGCGAGATTTCCAACCCACCGTGACCTTTACCGACTGGAGCTTACAGGAATGACTATGACATTTTTCTTGAATGTGACCGATACCGGTAAGATGAGGGAACCGCACTCTTGTTCATCAACTGACAGCTGTGGTTCATCCAGGATCCTGGCTAGAGATAGGCCAGTCTATCAGCTTCTTCTGCATCACCTCCCTCCTACTAGTTTGGTCAGCGGGAATTTGCGCGGCTGGCGAGTATCTCATGGCAGGCACCTTGATACCCCTAAAAAAGTCTGTGAACAGATCGAAGGTAGACTAGGCTCATGATAATAGTCAGGTTGGAAATATCACGGTAACACAGTACCCATTTCAAACCTGTCCGTGTAGCGAGGTTATCGTGAGTGGCAAGGGCTCATTCCCTAGTGCAACTATCAACCATTATAGCTTGGTACAACTCACAGAGGTGCCCGTAGAATCGAATGTCCTCACGAATGTCATAGTACCACAATCGAAGTCTTCCAGACGACTGGGACTGCGCAAGGTGACGGTTGTGGGAAGCTTCGTTCGCGTCTCGAAGATAGCTGCAATGCAAGCCACTTCCAAATCACTGAGTGCAACTGGAAGTGTCCATATATACGGTGACGACGCTGGTATTTACAAATTTGGTGATACTTCTAGGTACGTGGATGAGATGTCTTTAAAACACGATGACAGTAAGATCATTGGCTCTTCATTTGTTCCATCATTTCGGCAACCTCGTTTGCCTTTCGACGAGCGTCGAAAATCCCAACGCCACTTGCGGGTGGAGCCCAATCATCTGGGATGCGTTCTTGACCATACCACTGTTCCAGCGTGGAGAGCGGGACTTGGCCATTGTCTTTTTTAAGAAGCAACCAGCATAGCGCTGCCTCGCCCGTACCTATCTCAGAATGCAGGTGATCGAGGGGTGATGTCAGTCTTGATTCTCTGTCCACCCGTACCCGAGCGAAGCCCCCAAGGCTCATGCCATCTTGCTGGTTCGCGTGGGACAGGAAGGAGTGGAGGAGGCCTGGATCGACGGGTATGGGCGCCGTAGCGTGCCCTGCGAGAGCATCCCCGTGGACTAACGAAGCATCGTGTTCGATTTTATTGTGCATGGCGAGACTATCGAGGTCGAGTCGCATAGCATGACCGCAGAAGAGAACACCGGCCAGCGCTAGCAGGACCGCCAGAGGGAAGGACAGATTGTAAACAGAGTGCATGGCGTGGATGAGTTGCCATAGCCCGATGTTCTTCCCGTCGTGTGGGCTGAGGGGTCGATCAGTGTTGGCTGTGATATGAACGAAACGATGAGGCAGGGCCGGCTCACAGATATCCATGGTTAGCCAGTGCGTTGAGGGCTGGGCAAGGTGAGCGTTTGTCGCCCTGGGAAGCGGGTACGAAGGGAGGAGGTGAGTAGTTCCGACTGGCGGTCGACATCGTGATTACGGAGGTGACTGGGGTGAACTGGACGGATTGCTCGAATGGCCCCTCTGTGGCGTCGAGTTTTATACGGATGCCGCGAACGTTTTCGTTGCTGTGCTGAAACACACAAGAAACGATCGACCTACCAGTTAGGAAAGTACAGCAGTGCTTGAGGCAATAGAGGTAGTGTTTGTGATCAGGGTCTGCCAGTAACTAGTCAATTGAACTTCAGTGAGAGTCCTGATCAGCTACAAATTTGGTCCTGGTGAATTTGCATGAGGTTTTCTCCTTGTGTTCACAACTCCGGTCAGGCCCCGAGAGCGAAAATCTTCGCCCAAGCACACGACGATGATCAATCAAGGCGCCTGCTTGCCAGTAAAACATGCACTAGCAAGAAGAGGTGAGGAAAAGGAGTCAGCGAACCATGTGGTGGCTGTTTAGGGGTAAGGCTGGCAATGTTTCACAAGCCCCGTTGGCTCGAGCCATTACCCCGAAAGGCAGTGATATCAAATGAACCTTTACATTTAGTATCCTCGGTGATATCTGGGCTGTCAGGTAAGTCGGTCTCGTTTCAGTCTGAGGCGGATTGCCTAGCTCACTACACAATAACATCTAGGCGTGGGGACCAACATTCTCATGACCTGCCTGGCATCGTCGTCACGAACAACGATAGATAAATGCTCACCAGTCGACATTGATCTGGGATCGCCAGGAAACAATAGTATCATTCTATCTCTAGATGTAGTGAGCAGTTATACGGACAAAAGTCTACACATAGGGTGGACCCAAAGCTAGACAAGGATGTCAAAAACAGCGCATGTGGGTGAAAAAAAGTAGACGCACCCTTCCTGAAGACACCTAGCGTAAACTCCACAACTAGAAGCAAGACACCTCCACCAGGGGCAAGTCGAAGCACCTTGGGCATAAAGCCCTTATAGAGTGCTGCTGCGCCTTCTTCTCGCATAATCGTGACCAATCTAACAAGAGCGTCGCTTAGAATATAACCATCAATGTGAAAAATCATTCGTACGCGGGGTATGTCCAGTTATATTTTGGTACTACGCCTGGAACCTTGCTGGCTCCTTGGATGCGGGACTTGACGACCTGCAATCGATCCTTTCAGTACATTGGTCAATCCACTCATGCATGGGACCTACATCAAATCTAGCCAAAACCTGTTAGATCTTATAACAGGGGATAAGCCAGGCGAACGCACGGGGTATTTATGGCGGTGCCCACGAAACCACCCACAGACCCAGAGACGAAGTTGTTGAAAAGCTGTGCTTGTTGGGTCTGAAATGCTCGTTATATAATATTCAGAAAGAGAAAGTGAGGACAAAGCAACCTCACCTCTGCTTTTGGCAGCATACCACGTACTTGGTGGATGCATCCAAAGTATCCACCATTCCACCAGAAGTGCCTACCGCGATGACATCTCAGTTGTGTGTCTTGTAGGCCAACAGGTGTCATACCTCCAAAACGTTGCCTCCATTCCGGCGTAAAGGCCAAGAATACCTTCCTTTCTGATCACCTGCTTAACGACATCCATGGGACCTGCGAACGTGCTCGTCTTATCTTGCAACCTGCATTTGATCATGTGAGTACGACCCAGCAGCACACGGAATCTCCATATGAGCGCACTTGATTTTGACAAGTTCGAATGGAACGACAATAATGGATTCGGTGGCGCCAGCGCTACATCCGGTGAGAATGGAGAGCTGCTGTGTCATCTTGCTTTCACCGGACAAGCCCATGAATGCTTTCCCCCAGAAGTCGTTAGCGGCACTGTGGGACAGTGAGACACGGACGGCTGTAGTCGGCGTCAGAGCGGCTTACAATTTCACAGCACGCTTCGGCGCCTCCAATAGGAGTGGTGGAACCAAGCCTGACGGAGCATGTTTAGAATAGGTCGCGAGATGGTAAGACGAGCCAAGTACCTCTGTACAGTCTGCCCATTCTATAGGAAGGCATGCTTAGCAAGTTATGAAGGTGTAAAACACTCCGGGTCTTACCCTTCCTCGCGGACGATTGAGGTGAGGGTGCCGACCATGCCGTGCTTGGCTTTTCCGGTTTCAAGTTGCATGCGTGTCTTCACCTAGAACGACAGCCCCACATTTCAAACACTGTATGCGCAGAAGCACAGAGATATAGGGACATACGACATCTGGTAGGCAGGGCATGCATTAGTCACGCCAGCAAACATCTGACGCGCAAGTCTCGTAAGTCGCTCACCAAGAGGATAGAAAGTCAGAATCTCCGAGACACCTGCGATAGCACCAGCGGCGAAATTAGCAATGAAGGGAAGTGCTATAATTGTTTTTAGATGTTCCGGTTAATTCTCAGTAGCAGGCACGACTGGATGATGCTCACGTTTCCGCTGTTCTGTAGCCATGTTTGTTTCGGCAACGTTCAAAGAAATCTAAAGGGCGATGGTGGTGGTATAAAAGAGGGCCGCAAAAGACACTCAGCCTACAAGATCGGATTAACGAGCCAATTGAAAACGAGGGACGTAGTACGTCGCGTCGGATGACTTGACGTTGATCGGACCTCCTTCGGACCAGTACCGAATCACACGCTTCACACCATGCGTGACTTATGTGTCATGTTATGTGTCGTCACTTGTCACACCTGTGACCAGAGGTCACGCTACTTTTCAGAGCAGGAGCCTGTTGTTTCGGTATGCGACGATGGTATACATCGCATCCTGGCAGGAATACCAAGAGGCCGCTGAAAACCTATATGCCAAGTCACCGAACAAGGTCAGTTCACTCACAGAATCAATCCCATTGACGGTGCTCAACCCGATCGTGTTCTGCGCAGACGCGATATTGCGTAAAATGGAAATCGTCCGAGGGGAAACTCGTCCTAAAGATTACTGACGATACGACAGTGCGTGCCCTTTCCGATGAGGGTCGATCTGTACTTACGATCGTCGAAACCTAGTGCCTCAAATTCAAAACTTACTCCTCGATCTTCCTCAATCGATTCGAGTCCCTGAATTTATCTCTGATGCAGAAAATGCAGAACAAGCATCCTGAACCATCTCCACCCCCATCTTCCGCACCAAAGCAGCCAGCGGCCAGCGGAGATGCTATTCAACCACTAGCAGCTTCTCCTATGGTCGTTCAGCAGGGACCTGCAGCCGGCGGCGTAAAGAAGAAAAAACCAAAGAAAAAGAAGTAGCCGAGGGCCTGACACCAATTCTTCGACGCACGTCCTGTGTTAGTCCCTTTGCCTTTTCTTTCTCGCGATTCTGACGGTCAGTGAAGCACAGCACACTAATGGGGTCGAAAGACTTCCCATGACCCATCGATCGCATGATCTGCCTGTTATTTCATCATTCTACCTCCTTGGATGATGTCGATGCTGTTCGTGGCTTGCACACTATGCCGCCCGTAGTGGACTTCATCGCCGCCATCTTCACTCCGATGCTTATGCAAGTATAGTGATCTAGATTACTGCGCCAATCCACGTGCTTACTTGTTGAACGCTGAGCACTCCAGCGATTCCGCAGCATGAGGAGGAGCTGGAAAGGAGCTTTGATACGGTAAGCCGCTAAAATGAATGATATTACGGAATTCAGAACAACACGATCAAGACAGGCAAGGTGGGTGCAAGTGACCAGCGGATGTTGACCGGAGCATATCTTAGGTAAGGTACATTAACATCAGAAGGACACCATTGACTGGGACAACTTGAGATGAAAATGCCATCGTCACTGATGCATCGATGTGGCGCCGTTGAGCTAGAACTAGCTTGATGGTGATGGAAGGTGGCAGTCCCTATCGTAAAGAGAGGGCACCCAGCGCCGGGGTGCGCGCAAGACTTTGCATCTATCAACCAACTAGGCCATGTGCTAACTTCTGCGCCAATTCGGGAATCGGGGGTGTCGAGCTTACATCGGAGCGATCAGGTCACATTGCGTGGACTTCGGGTTGTATATCAGGACGGGGTGCAACAGTGCAGGGAAAAAAACCCCTAGAATGCTCATACAATTGTGTTCATCAAGAGCCACAAAGAATCTGTTAAGCTTACATAATCTGCGCTTTCTGAATACGTTCAGCTACGACAATCATAGTCAAGTCTTGACTCCTCAACAGCGTCCCACCCATCGAAGTCGCTAGACAGGCTTATCTTTCGTCTCTGCAAGGAATTAGTAGAAGGGAATCCAGGCCTTTAGTAACAGGCCAGAGGTGCATGCGTCGAACGAGCCCTACAACCTATCTTTAGTGCGTGAAACCATATCATTGGCTTATGGGCACCACCAATCTGCGGCCTCAAGTTGTTTGCCTTCCCAACACTGGATTGAAGTGTATTTCTTCTTGATTCGAGTCTTCCGAGTGCATAATACTACACATGGCTCTACGGCGATTCACCACCTCCGTGGACGGTACCATCCCAATCCCGGCGCTTCTTTACAACGATGAAGAGCTTCTTGCATCCCAAGATAATGTCGGCATCTACGATGGGTACGTGCCAATTTCCGTTTTGTCCGTCACAGCTTTCATTCCGGTCATCTGATTGACCAATCCACCCGTTTGCTTCATCAACCAACGCTAAACCAACAGTCTCCAGAAAGCTCCCAACCACCAGTCTGGCACAATCCATGTGTCATCGCATCGTATATTCTTCGTGAACTCGCGTAAATCAACTTCCCAATCATTCAGCATGGACCTCGTGCATGTGATACGAACTGATTATTACGCGGGCTTGTTCAAGTCATCGCCAAAGGTCACACTTTATCTTGATGGCAACTTCGTCGCCTCATCCAATGGCGGGAATGGTGTTGAAGAAGGGTTTGAGAGCTGGGTATGCGAAGTATGTAATCACCGCAACTCGCCAGGACTCAGCCCGGCTACCGCTCGGATATGTGCGCTTTGTGGAGTTCCCAGAAGTGCCATAGCAAGTTCGCCCCAGCCCCAGGCATCAAATTTGTCCACATCACTTCCTGTATCATCGGCATATCTTTCGACCTCTCCCTCGATGTCATCCAGATCCCTTACCCCGAATCCAACCAATAGCGACCCTATATTGATCGCATGCACGGCATGTACTTTTCTAAACCACCCTCACCTCCGAATATGTGAGATCTGCTCCACCCCGCTTCCGTCCGCAACAGGGTCCTCAGGAATCAATAGCAAGTCTGCGCCGTCGTCCCGACCGGCATCACCTCCCCAGCAAGACAATATCATAGATCCTGCTAATCTTCTCATCAAGCTGAGCTTCCGCAAGGGGGGTGATAAAGCATTTTACAATATCCTTAGACGTGCTTTGAAGGCGCAGGCTTGGGAGGTCGGTTCAGAGATAATTCCGGCCGTTTTCACACTGAAGTTCGTTTGTCCAGGGTAGACAAATTGGGAAAGGGCCCAGGAGTGGCTCTTCGAGTCTTGGTGTTCCAACTCCTGACGGAGGATCAACACCTGTACCTCTCCGCCGTTCTGGTATCGGTGTGTGATTTTCCAAAATCATACTTAGACGTACGTTGAAGGACCGTGTCAGATGGCATCATGCGCAATGTAGAGGCGTCGGCGCAAAATATGGAGACGGATCTTTCGGACGCATTCAAAGATCTCGAGGCCCTGATGGTCAAAGCCCAGGACCTTGTCCATCTTGCGGGCGAGCTGGACGAGAAACTCAGCGCTTCATCCAATAACGCCACCAAGCCGCTAAGCCATTCGGGAACTTTGTCATCATGGACGACCTCTTCATCATGGGACTCGACAAGTTCACCGACAGCTTCGTCGATGTTCGCGACGACCTCAGTTGTGCCTTTCGCTGAGCCAGAAGAGGCCAAATTTATACGATCGTCCCTGGCCCAGCTAGGTTTGCAGTTGTCGAACGCGCCGGTCACGGCTGACATGATACGGGACGAGAGAAATTGGATAGAGGAGCTGGCACGCGAACTTGCTGGAATGCTCCAAGGTTCAAGGGATGGAGGTCCCAGACAGAAGTCGGTTGGAATAATGAAAGACCGAGGTATCGTCGGTCTTGATGAAATTTGGGGTGGGTGGAATCGTGCACGGGGTGTTGGTAAGTACCAGTGACCTCAGATTGGAAATAGCACCGCTGACTAGCGACTACAGCACTCATTCCGCCATCGACGTTTCTGCAGACGCTCCCACATCTGCCATTGTACACTTCTCCGCCAATCCGAAGCAGGACCTTCCAATCAGGCCTACAGGTCCTCCATACTCCTCCATACACTCACGCTGCGTTCGCGGCACGTCTCTCGGGTCATTTGACAATATCAGGGGCACAAACGACGAGCCAAATAGCCCAAGAGGAGAGCATCACGATTTCCCTTGCCACAGAAATGATCTCTGCAGTCGAAGCTGACGGGGTGATATGCAGAGATGACGGAAGTTCAGCGATAAAGGGAGGTGGCAGTGGGAGCGGTTCTGAACTTATATGGTCACTCAACTTATTCCAAGATTACATCTGGGATGGACATACCTTTGACTGATGCTACGAAATTACTGTATACGCGTACGGTTCAGCAATGTTATTTCGACTATACAGGTTCGCCGGCGATTCGGTCACCTGCTAGCTTCAGGTTCCGGCCGGTTACTCACGCCCAGCAGACTGAATCCTATGTCTCTGACTCCTCGAGGCTGATCAGGTATGGGTATATACGCCAAGCATGTTACTGCACCGCCCTACCTTGACCATCTAGATGCCGTCCAAATGGCCGGTAGCTGGTCATGAGGCCTTGAGGCCTCATAATCCATTTCCACGATTCACCTGGTCAGTTCCTTTACGCTGGTCACGACGCGATCCGTGAATATTGTGTAATCAACTGACCTCCTACTAGTAGTGACTCCATACAGCGCATACTAGCAGTCATACTACTTCCAAGCCCGGCATTGGAGATTCTATATAGCTCGCCGGATAGACGAACGTCATGCTGTTAATTCTCGGTGGGTCGGTGAGTCCGGCTCGTTTTAATACCGTGCTGAAGCTTGAAGCTTTGAAGTTTGAACGTTGTCTAGCGCTGACTCCTGTTACATCATGCCGATCGCTTTCTTGCAATAACTAATCCCCGTTTTCTGACTCATTCCACGCCAAACTTCAAGTCATTCGCACCTTGCTCTGTCGTGACGCACTCGGTTTTGCACCTCACCGGACGCGAGATGAACTGCTTGATAAGTTCACGCCTTGACATCTCTCAGAAGGATTCACAAAAGTAGACCGGTCATAACGGAGCTGTCTAACTTGCCTCGTTGACTAGTCGAGGGGAATTCGTGCCAGTATCCGCGGATCATCGATCACGATCTTCGTTGCAGTCTAGCAGATGAGAGAGGCCTGCTCCTGCCGGCCGTGTATGCACGAGCCTACGGTAAAGTTTTACCCGTTGAGTCCTCTACAAAGTATCACTTAGACTGCTTGAAGCAAGCAAGTATGGTGTTATGTAACTCGGTGATTCAAGAGGCAACCGATATAAGTTCATCAGCGCTTCTCTTGTCTGATATCGAGCTACTCCTCAGTTGGCATTTAGGACTTGTTTCCTATAGCGAGTAGGCCAAGGGAAGGCGATGCTGCGTTCCAAGACTCATACCCGCATGAGCGAGGTCGATATATGTGCAGATAATTGTGTAGAAGTTCTGTTTAGCGAGGCCAGCGATGATCTTCACAACTCATAGCATGACGGTGTCGGAGACTTGATATTTTACGAGCCGCAATCAGATACTTCTCGGCAACAATATCCCTGACATTTCACATAAGTTTAGTGGGAGGTACGTTACCGACACCGCGAGGTATGATCTTGAATAACAAGGTTTGTCCCCACCCCTCGTTGGTGACACCTACGGGTATGGCGGGGTGATGTAACTGTTTGGGAACATCGAATAGACTCATCTGGATAAAAACACAGCACTTCGCAGATGGGCGGTTATGGTGACAGATCGCAGGTGGTTCTGGCCCTTAATGGTGTGTGGCTCTGTGGCAGAGAAGGTCAATGGCAAGCTTAAGCGCTGCAATGCATGCAAGTCATGGGGTTCGCCATCCTCAGGCTCCTAGCTCTCAGTTGGACGGTCTTCTTGTCCAGACGATCATAATGGAGACTACCAGGTAATGAATGATGCCGTGTGACGCGCAGTACTACCAAGCGTGGCTTTCGATGTAAATTATCCACGATATGGAATCATGAAAAACACAATCGACCTGCACGACGGTAAGAGGTTATGGTTTGTACCGCGGCTCTCCGATACGACGACCTTGTTTTTTGCTGCGGTCCAAAACGGGAGTGGTAAATGGGGAAGCTGTGCTCTGGGCCTCTGGCCCATCAGACAAGCCTGCACCTGTTGCCTGATGTGTGCGTGTTGGGATCACCATCTAGATTTAGTGGCAAGCCCTCCGGCCCCGCCGTGTGATCAAGAGACGAAGGTGAGATCATCATCGTTGCCTATCGTACTACTTGCACACCAGGTGCTTCAATAGAAACATCTCATTCCACGCAGTCCCTGTGCGATTCTCGGAGGTCAGAAGGAACTAGCGACACGGTCGGATGAGGTGACCACGCCAACAGGATTGTGGGGCTAACACAGGAAGCACACACCTGTGTGAAATGGTGCACACTCAGCGCTCTGCATTTCGAAAAAAAAAAAAACTCCTCGGACCTCGAGCGCTGTGCATCACACGGCTGGTTGCTATTTTCTTGTGGGCTCAATGTTAAAAGCTGCTAGACAGCTGCCATATCTCAGTCTGCCCATCACCGTATCACAGATGCGGAGACACAGCCTGGGATACGGGAGTAGTTTCGGGAGGAGTCGCAACTTTCGAGGGCCGCAATGGACGACTGCAGCTTCCCGAGCACTGGAATGTTTATGGTACTCATCCATTTTCCGACAACACTGTGGGCAATTACATACAAGATCTTAGGTTTGTGCGGCGGTGATGAAGTTACCCAAATCAGTGATCTATTCTTCGCAGGTCACCATCCGGTGTACAACCTTTTCAAGATGGGCGCCATCTTACCCTTTTATTTGTTAACCGTGGCTCACCGTGGCCATCACTACTGTACCCATAAATTTGGACATCATCAGGCATTGTAGAATCAGCGAGGTCCCGTAAATTTTGCGCGGAGACACTGCTACCTTAGGCTGGCCTTTATAACACCATACTTCTTTCATCGAATCGGACCCCATTCCCGTGATCCTCTCTCCAAGACTCGCGGCTTCTGCCCAGTGACTGTTCCCCTACGACTTCCTGATGTGAGTGCCATCCCATCAACGTCTATCACCCGCTACCTGTAGCCGCAGTTTGTTGACTGACCCAAACAGAATTGCCACTCTCTGTCATGAACCCTTACCTCCCAAGTGACTCCTATAATTCCGAGACCGCGAGCTTCTCTCAATCTCAATCAACTTTGTCTTCCGGCTCCTCGTCTCCGCACTCGTTTGATTACATCGATATCTTTAGTCAAGCCACAGGTCTACCTCCATCATCAGATCGTATCACGTCCACCGCACCGGATCCAGCCGCGCCACCTGTACGGCGTACCTCACCCGCGCTCCGTCATCAACCATCTTACTCACGGTTTCCGGGAGATATTTTATCTCAACCGGTGCCAGCAACTTGTACTTCCCTTCCCCGTTTCAATCCATCTGCTATGGGGCTGGCTTCCTGCAAGGATTTGACCAGACCACTGACCCCCAATGAGCTCGAGAATCTCGCTTATCTTGACCGGTTGAAGTACTTCCTCGCCACCGCGCCCTCGCGGTGGAGCTCAGCTGGTTCTTCAAGTTTACCGGATGATTCACCCGGGGATGCGTCTGGGGTTGTACTCCATTCTTCCTCCTCACACCCTTCCATGAACCGATTTCTCCTGCCAACTTCCGAATATGTAACATGCGTGTTCTGGTCAGGCCAAAATTACATTACGGGAACTGACATCGTTCGCGCCTTGGTATTTCGATTCGAGGCGTTCGGGCGGCCTGTCAAAAACATGAAGAAATTTGAGGAGGGTGTCTTCAGTGACCTTCGTAATCTAAAGCCAGGGGTTGACGCCACTCTTGAGGAGCCCAAGGTTGGTAGTATTCGCCACAACTTGTCAGCCCACCCAACTGACAACTCTCCAGTCGCCCTTTCTGGACCTTCTTTTCAAGTATCAATGTATTCGTACGCAAAAAAAGCAAAAGGTCTTCTTCTGGTAAGCATAATGACTCACGTCCTCCGTCCATCATCCTGAGTTATGTACGCAGGTACTCTGTCCCTCACGATCGCTTATTCCTTGACGCGCTTGAGCGTGATCTCAAGCGGGAAAAGATAGGTCTTGAACCTACAACAATCGTCACTGGCGAACCTGCATTGTCGTTTACATACGAGCCTCAGCGCAGTCTACACGAACAATTCAGCAAAACCGAAGGCTTTCGTGAAGGAGAGGGAGATTTAGAAGCCCTCTGTGTGGCAGGTGAGGTTGCGACCTCGCATGGCATAGTCGGCAAACACAGTACCCTGCCCGGGAACACCACACGCACCTCGAACTACCCCGAGCAGTCTGTGCAAAGCATCGCTCCCAGGAACCCACGTATCGATGGCACCGAGATCGATCACCTGCCTTCCACCCTCAAGAGGCCGAACATGCCGTTCATGCCGCTGTCCACATTCGAAGGTTCCCCATCATACAAGCAACGGCGTAAAAAGCCGGTGAACAAAGTTCACCCGAGCGCCACCGATTCGGTCAACCGCAGCAGTCCTGACGAGGGTGTCCACTCTTATGACAACACTGCAGATATAGGCCTTGGCTACGGACCCGGTGACCGCGGGATGACGGCTGCTGACATGTTTATCGTCCAGGCTAGGGGTGAACCGAAGGATAGTGTCAGGCTACGAACTGACTCTATCTATCGGGCCAAGCATGACACCGTCATTCCTGGAGCGCCATCCACAGATTTCGCTCAGAACTCTTCACGACTCACACCCAGGCTGTCTTCAATATCCGTGGATAGCGGAACCTACGCTGGATACGGACCAGCGACTTCTGGCCAATTATCACACACTCATTTCCGCGCCAATGCCGATGATCGCAATTTTCCTGCATTCTCCCCTGAAGCTGACATCACTTCCACGACCACAGGGAAACCAGTCACTTCCAAAGCATTCGTCTGCCCTCTATACTCTTGCGGTCGACTCTTCAAGCGCCTAGAGCACCTGAAGCGACATCTACGTACGCATACCCTGGAGCGCCCTTACAAATGCAATAGATGCATGAAGCGGTTCTCGAGATCTGATAACCTCAGCCAGCACCTTCGTATACATGCCCGCGCTGATAACAACGACGCAAGCTCTGGAGACCTCGGTACCTTTGACGCTGACATTGAAAGCGAAAGTACCGATGACAGCGACCTCGCACTCGTGTCGTCGATGCCATTCCGTAATGGCATCGAAGGGCTGTCGAACATGGGCATGTGTGAGGTTGAAGTGGAAGGTCACGTGCACGATATCCCAGATGACGAGGAAGGCCTCGTTGCGGCGCCAGGCTTCAATAATGGTGCCTCAAACCACACGTTCGGCACAGCTTACTACTCTGACATTGCTGGGGCCGGTAACATTACCAACTCAAACGGTGACCTTGCTCACTTGAGCTCTTTCTCCTCTGTTGACGCATCAGACATGGCATGGGTCGGCCTCTCTCGCTCCCCTGCGATCCCCGACTCATTGTCTTCCCACAATGGAGAGCCAATTATGGCATCTCTCTCCGCCCCCTCGAGTAAACCAGATTTTGACAACCTCTCTCTCCATCGGTCTGCAATAACACCCGGGTGTGTCGGACCGGTTAGACGCCATAGGAGCATGACTCCTCTGACGAGAGGTCAATCAATACCGCCTACCCGCGTATATCATCCATATGCGTCAGTCTCTGCTAGTCATTCACGTGTAGGTTCAAATCACTCTAGTCCCATGACACTGGCACACCCCCTTGACATATCTGCTCCCCCGAGCATGTCCATGGACGATGAAGCGTTCTACACCCAACCGCGGTGTTTCTCGTCTAGTTCCGTTGACAACACCCTATCCGCATCGCTTGGGTTCGATGGCGACCTGGGCAATGTTTTTTCCAGCGGCATGCCGCTGTATGGCGATGGCTCTTTTGACTTGAGTCACCCTTATTCCCTATTTGATTCGGGCGTTCAAGTTACCACGTAAATTTTTCACGCTAGTGAGCTGCGAGTTTCCAGTAACATATCCCACCTCATATTAATGCATTTGCGTCGCTATGCTTTCGTTCTTCCACTGTATCGATGCAGTTTATTTATCTACCATGGTACCGCTAGTCTAATGTACATACGCTTGACACGATGTTTCCATAGTACGTTTCATCAACCCTCGTCGTCATCGTGCTCCTCACTTCTGCAAGGAGTGCTTGTTGATACAGATATTCGCACAACTAATAATAGTTTTTACCGGGCGTCTGTACTGGTCGAATGTGCATCGCAATATCCATCAATTCATCCGTTACCAGGTACATACCTTGCTCAAGTATAACAAAGCTATTGATGGCAAATAGCTTGAAAAGTCGTTTTGTTATCGCATATGCGCAATGATCACATGTGAACATCATCAGGCCATCGGTCCAAGTCGTCGCCCGTCCTCTGATACGAACCCTCGAATATTTATGTATCCCCGCGATGCATTCACGGTCATACAGCCTCGCGATATGATACGCCACAATCTACTGCGCGATTCTGACATCCCCAAATGCGCCGTCACCTGACTTGCCATATTTTAAGCTAGGTTAGGTACATACTCACCGCTCATTCCATCATGCCATCAATAGACTATTATCTCCATCGTGGTGGCGTGTGTATGGCCACGCCGTCCTTGTTCCCGAGGCAGGTACAGTGCCATCGTATAGCTTGTATAGGAACCGGGTGATGAAATTGGTTCCGTAGCGCACTGCAAGCGGCAATGGATGCAGATGTTGATGAGGCTGCATACACAGGCCACCTCAGACCTGTACGAGAGCGGCGCCCGCGGTCTGCGTGCGTGAATTGTTCTCCCTGGTTTTTATGTGTGGTGAGCGGCCTTGTATGTTCCGAAGTAAAAGCTTCTCTGCATAAAAGAATATTAATGCAAAGACAATTCGCGATGAGGTCAAATTTAAGTTGGAGTCGATTCCCCACATGGTGACTACAGGAGTTGCTTGTTTTGGATGGATGAGTCAGCATACATAACGACGTACCGGGTCGGACTCGGACCAACTTCACGGCGCCCTACCTTGTCCTTGTAGCCACGGTTGAGCGCTGAATTCGGCTGAATCAATCATGTTCTCTGCATTCTCGAGGCGTTTGGTAGGTCCTTCTACGCGAAACCCTGTTGTTGGATGATATTGACATGATGTTGACTAGCCTCAAATATCCATTTTGTTCGTATTATATTGTCAAACTCACGATCACTGCCGAATCTGCTAACGGTTTATTCCTGGGGATGGAATCAACACCACAAACAGCCACCATCCGTCGTCGCCTCCCTCTGTAAAGGCGCTTGCCATGTTGCGATCATCGCTTTCGGCGCCTTATCCGCCGGATAAACCAGATGCTCCCCCTCTCGACTTCAACCTCGAGGTCATCGAGTCGAAACCCCCGACTCCTCATCAGCTAAGGATTATTCTTTCGAATTTGACCCCTAAAGATTCTGCGCCAGCATCCCTACCTTATTCGACGTTCCTCTCCTCTCACCCGTCTGCGCCTGGGTCGTCCGAACAGCCGCACAGCGCCATAGGTGTCGTGAACCTCGCCACGCAGAACCCGAATGCGCTCAAGTGGCCTGTCGTCGTCGACTGGAATGGTGGGAGGGCAAGCGTGGGCGACGTCGATGGTGTCAAGAACATCTTGGAAGCCCTCAGACAGCGTAGAGATGGAGAAGTCAAAGATGACGACGATATTGCCCAGCCAAAATGGTGATTTTCATAGTTGCGTCGGTTTGCATTTCCAAGGCTATCGTCCGTTTATCATAGCGCAGCTATCATAGTGAATCTGTTAACGTTGTATATCTATCATGGACCTCGCCGCCTTTGTCTCACTAGTCAGCATCTTATTGTGCATGCAATAGGGGTCAATATATTATTCCAGTGGTAGGCGGTGGGAGAAGCACAACGAGCGTCAGAAGCGTCGGATGTATGTATGTGTAAAGTCATTACATGATAAACCAAAAGGAAAAGAAACATTAGCACAAAGTACGATGCCAATGAAAACGGTATCATCGCCCCTCCAGGTCCATTTAATCCACAAAAATCTCCGCATTATTGTTTGGATCAGCCACTATGCCTTCCCCACCTAGTCCTACGGTTGGAACGGTTTCGAGTGCTGATGTAGTAGGCGAAGAGGATCCGATCTGGCCCCCACCACCCCCGCCGACACCTTGACTATTAGTACCTGGTGTTGTCGAAGGCTCAAGAGCGCTGGCCGTGGTGGTGGGAACCGTGAGGGAAGAACTCTTGTCACCCGAGGTTCCAGTTGAGCCTCCTAAGTTATTATTACTGCTGCTCTTTCCTACAGTCCCACCCACTGCTCCACCGACCACGGCACCGACGATTACAACGGCGATGACGACGATTGTGATGATGCCATTACGCGTTCGCCAAAAGGACAGGCGAGAAGCAGGTGCTGCAGAGCCAAATTTTTCTCTGGAGCCTGTCTCTGCGATCCCGGGAGTTAGAGGCACTACGGCAGTGGTAGGGGCTGGGGTAGCTGGGCTGCGCATAGACGGCGAGCGACGAGGCCGGTCTTCAAGTAGGTCAACACTGTAGCCCTCCTACATCCCAGTAAGATATGAATCGGAGACGCAGCGAGTAAGTCGGTTAGTCATGCAATGATTGGTTCCGGGAACGTTAGGGTTGTGCTCACCTGCAGCTGAGCCCGGGTGGCCCTCGGTGCCTCATCAAGTAGGTTCTGGTCGTAGGACGACATGGCTTTGGCTGGGCCGTTAGGCGTATTGGTGAACGATGAGAGGAGTGATCGTGGTCACTGTCGTGGTGGTGTGTCGCATAGAAATTAGACGCCCAATACAAATGTCAGTTGAACAGCCCCACGGCGTGACGGCGTGCCTGACTGCCACATATTATTTCTCGGCTGAAATCAACTGCTGGCTGCCCTGTACCAGCCTGTACCTCGTTAGCACAAGAGCACCAAAAATTCTTGCAAGTAGCTCGAGTTCAGCGATTATCGTGGCGCTGTAATTCTAGGACTTTTTAGCTACGGTGTACATATGGTAGTGATTCTTCGACATTCGAGAATTCCAGCCTGTCACGGCCCATCAATGAAATCTACAGATCTACAGTTAATCACTCCATGTTGACAGTCACAAGTACGTGTGCAAAGCATATGGCGATAGAGCTGCGGGAACATGACGATGCGAGGTTCTAGCGGGACTGGAACTACACATCGACGCGGGCAGTCAGGCCGCCTTCAGGGATCCATGATGGCTTGGCGCGGTAGGGGTATGGTAAGTTACAAATTCGAAGCGCAGGTCGAGGCTCGGCGTTCGCTGTAACCTGCCACTGAAGGGGCCTTCCCAGTAGCTGCGTGTACCGTTTTTAAAAATGGATTGGTGGTCGCCAAAATGTTAGGGTTGAATGAGAAGTTCTACCAGCCAGGCGTTCACCTGGAACTCATTGTCAGAATACTGGCAAAAGTCAAGCCGTAACCAGAAGTCGTCTAGGCAAAATTGTTTTGGTTCGCGAGTGAGAGAGAAAAAGGGAAAAATATTAATAATAATGTGGCGGTGTGGCGTAACGCACAAATTTGCTCTAAAGTGGCAAGGTCTGCCTTCAGCAACACGTTGCGTGCACCTGCTGGTTGATCGGCCCCGTCAGACAATTATCTCGTCGTCCACACTGCTGCCAGCCAAGTTGCCGGACTCGAACTTGTGTAAGTGTCTTGCGACTTTTCTGCCAAAGATCGAGACACTTATTAGATGCGGGAACTACAGGCAGTTTCATTTCAAACTCGGTTCTGCAGTCATCACTAATTCACGCCTCCTCGAGGGCATGCTTGTCACGCCATGCCTTCATTTCTGAACAAGGTCTTCGGATATAAGAAGCAAGACGATAAGGATGCCTCGCGTTCGCCAAACGAAGCTTCCGACAATGCATTACTCGATGGGAAGTACGAGGCGATTTCCCCCGTTCTCTCACCGACCACAATTGCTTTCGCGGACAGTCAAGGAAGCAGAGACACAGAACGGGAAGTAGGCTTCTCGCTCTTCAAGCCCAAGTCTCGCGTACGCGTCCAGAAGGCAACTCAGAAGGGCCAGCGTGCCGTCCCTCAATTATCGTTGCATCTGCCTGGTCCCAAAGAAAACTATGATTCTCGTACGCTTGGCGTCGTCTTTGAAGCAGATCCTCAATTGCTGATCGTTCTTGACGATGTCGTGATTGGGGCGAGGCGACTCAATCCTTTGGAAGCTCTCATACTGCTCCGGGTTTGCTCACAGGCCGTCGCTGAGCGGGGTAAGTCCATGTCTCCCTCTGCTTGCAGCTGCATCCTTGAACTCACCGAAATTAGGCTTGGAGACCCTTGGGATCATGCACCCTCATTGGTTCTCTTCATCCCCAGATATCCAGCGAAAGCTTATCTCGCTTTTCATCCACTCTTTGACTCCTAAGACGCGTATAACTACGCTTTCTCCAACTCTCGCATCCCCAACCTCGGCATTTGAAAACGAAATCTCTTACACGCGTTCACCTCACGACGTTGCTGCCGTCCTTCGCTGGGGCCTCCGTCATCTCAAACTCGAGAATGGTCATTTTGGTAAGGACTCCACCGAATGGGCATGGTATAAGACGTTCTTCGATGCAGAGCGTGGAGCGTCGTACCCTCCGAAAGCTTTTACAGAAATATTGCTCCCCCAGTTGCCCACAGCACATATCGAATTGCTAACCACGACGCTCGACGTTATAGCTTCCCTCGCTTCCCACGCAGAGACAAATAGCATTTCCGGCAGCAAGCTCTCAAAATTCTTGGGTCTCTGGCTTCTCACAGCCACCCGGTCCGAGCAGTCCGATGACTGGACCAAATTTTACGCTCGCTGGGAGCGTGCGGGTCGCATCCTTGAACATCTGTTCCTCTCTCGCCTACGGTAAGATTACTAGGCTTTATTACTCGTTCTTTCCCCTTGACTCATAGCATCACAGGGAGGAATCCTTCCGTCAACATCTGCCCACTCGGCTCCAAGAACTAGTCAAGTACTACCCGTACAGCAAAGGCTCTCCTGCTACCGAGGATGACCTCCTCCCGCGACCCCGATTTACCACACGCAGATACGATGCATTATTCATTCGTGTCGAGTCTCTATTGTTGGAAACTGCGGAACAACCGAAGCAGCACCCTATTCGACTGATCCTTGAAGCCTTCCAACTTCCAAGTGACCCCCAGTCTGGAAATGAGTACTTGGAGCTGTGGAATGCCCTGAAGACGGCAGCTTCTGAAACTTCTTCGGGCGCAACATCATCTGACGCGGAAGGACCTCAGTTCTCTCGTATCTTCGTTGACGAAACTATCCAGCTGTTGTCTTTGATACCTGCTGACAGCAACGATCCGGCATCGCCCATTCTTCTCGCTTCGCCGATCACCAAAGTCGTGTCTCGCAGGCGCTCCTCGTCACTCACCAGGCTCCTGGAACGCAAGATCCAGAGGTCGAACGGTAGCAGTGGATCCACAGCCGCATCCCCTATTTCGCTGTCATCACCTATAGTCACAGACTGGGCACAATTCTCCATGAGCGGATTCGGTGATGCCCCTGCTGCTCAGCCGCTTGCTGCTATTTTCGATCAGGACGATGTTGAAGTGACTCAACCTCCCGTTTCACGCAAATCCAGCCGCAAGAGTGGGACATCTCGTACCCAGAGACGACGCTCCGTAGACAACATGCCCTCAGCTACCCCCACAACTTCCCAGCTCTCCGTGTCTGAGCCATCCATCATAGGGACCAAACTTGCTTCCGTGCACGTCGTCGAGATTGACGAGGCTTTCATCGACTTCTGGAGTGATGCCATACTCGACCCCATCTCCGCCGACTGGCCCACCTTTGTCATCTGTGGTCTCAAGCCAATACCGGGCGTCACAAAGCCCATTCACTGGCTTGTCATCGAGCAGGCTTATAGTCGCCAGCATCCACTCTCTCGTACCGCATCTCCTGATAGACATGGAGGCCGTTCTCCCCGCCCGTCTTTCAGGTCTGATATTTCGGGATTCCGTATCAGCTCGCTGTTCACGAGCACTCGGAAGCGGTTCAGTGTCTTCAGTAAATCGACTACGGAGTTGGTGCCCAAGCCGACTGGTAAATCTCCAAAGGTTGGGGAGCTCGGGGAGATTCTTGCCGAGGAAGACCCTGAGGGAATGCCCGCATCTACCAGTGCACTCGCCCCTCCCGTCACTGATGGAGATAGCCGGGCCAAGGAGGCTGTTGAAGCCACTGCTACCGCCGTTATCGTCTCCAGCGAAGCAAAGTTTGATTCTGACGGTCAGTCGGAAGCGAAGGCGATCCCCACCCAAGCTGCATCCCCGCCTCCGCCTGATTCTGATGACCAGGCCGCCACTTCCACAGATCTGATTCCTATGATAAATCGGGAACCCGAAAGCGTTATCTTCAATGATACCACCGTCTCTGTGCCTGAGGACAGCCCCGGCACTGAAGCTGATTTCTCCAACCAGCAAGTTCGGGACCTTTCAGAGGTGCCATCAGTCGAGCCTGCTCCGCAGCCCGGGAATGAGGGTAGTGATGGTTCTCTTCCAGTGACGCATGCGCCCGTTATCGTGGAGGTGGTACCTGCCGAAGCAATCGTTGCTGAGCCCCAAGCTCAGTCAGGACCTGACGTCCTGAGTTCCGCAGTTGAGGTAGTGGCAGAGCCCCAGGAGGTTGCTGAAGATGCGGAAGTGCTCCCACCTGCACCGGAGGCTGTTGTATTGGCCGCGGAAACGCCCCGTTCACAACCTGCCCTGGATTCCAGTGAACCAGTTGCACTTGCTCAGGCTACTGAACCCGAGATCGTTGCGGTCATTGAGGAGCCCGCCCCAGCTACTTTGGATGTCATTGCACAAGTCGAGTCCGATGTTGTCCCAAGCGACGTACCTGAAGCTAGCCTCGCTGAGATTCCCATCGTTGACGATGAGCCGGAACTGCCTGTCACGCCTCAAATATTCCCCGTGCAAGAACCAGCCATTGCTCCGGAGCCACAGGTTGTCGATGAAGAACCACCGGCTCTTTCCAACGACGTTGCAGAGGAGACTGTCCCTAGACTAGTTGAAGATGATCCACCTGTTCCTGTTACGGAAGACGTGCAGGCTCTTGCTCCTGTGGCAGACGAGGTGGAGGAGGAACCCGCCCAGGCAGAGACGTCTGCAGTGGAACCTGAGCCTGTCCAAGATGAGGTACCAGAGCCCGTTGTCGAAGAAGATCAGGCTCCTGCCTCCGTGATCGCCGATGTCGTGGAGGAGCCCGTCCAGGAACAGGAGTCCGAGCCTGCAGATGTCGAAGCACTGGAACCCGTTGTTGAAGACGTACAGGCCCCCGTTTCTGTGATAGCGGATGTTGCAGAGGAACTTGCCCAGGTTGAGGAGTATACAGCGGGGCCCGAGCCTGTCGAGGACGAAGGACTGGGATTCGTTGATGACGAAGGTCACACCCCTGTTCCCGTGATAGCGGACGTTGTGGAGGAGCCCGTTCTGATAGAGGAGCCTGCTGCGGTACCCGAGGCCGTCGAGGACAAAGGACCAGAGCCCTTCAATGAAGAAGGTCAAGCTTCCGTTTCAGTGACAGCCGACGTTGAGGAGCCCGTTCAGGCAGAAGAACCTGTCGTGGTATCCGAGCCTGTCGAGGACGTAGGACCGGTAATCGTCGATGAAGATCAAGCTCCTGTCTTTGTGACAGCCGATGTCGTTGAGGAGCCTGTCCAGGCAGAGGAACCTGTCATGGTATCCGAGCCTGTTGAGGACGTAGGACCGGAAATCGTCGATGAAGATCAAGCTCCTGTCTTTGTGACAGCCGACGTCGTGGAGGAGCCTGTCCAGGCAGAGGAACCTGTCATGGTATCCGAGCCTGTTGAGGACGTAGGACCGGAAATCGTCGATGAAGATCAAGCTTCTGTCTTTGTGACAGCCGACGTCGTGGAGGAGCCTGTCCAGGCAGAGGAACCTGTCATGGTATTCAAGCCTGTCGAGGACGAAAGACCGGAAGCCGTCGATGAAGAAGAGCAAACTCCCCTTCCTGTCACACCCGACGTTGTGGAGGAGCCCGTGCAGGCAGAGGAGTCTGTTGTGGTATCCGAACCTCTCGAGGACGAAGGAGCAGAAGCTGTCGACGAAGGACAAACTCCTGTTTCTGTGACAGCCGATGTCATTGAGGAGCCCGTTCAGACCGGGGAGCTTGTGACAGAGCCTGAGCCCCTCGAGGACAATGGGCCAGAACCTGTCGATGAAGATGATCAAATTCCTGTTTCTGTGACAGCTTATGTCGTAGAGGAGCCTGTTCAGGCAGAGGAGTCGGCAGTAGAGCTCGAACCTGTCGATGACGAGGAACCAGATGATGATCAGGCTCCTGTTTCTGTCACAGTCTATGTTGTGGAGGAGCCCATACATGCAGAGTCTGCTGTGGTCTCCGAGCCTGTTGAGGACAAAGGAACAGAACCCGTCGAGGAAGAAGATCAGATTCATGTTTATGTGACAGCCGGCGTCGTGGAGGAGCCCGTCCAAGCAGAGGAGTTCGAGCTTGCTGATGCCACAGCACCAGAACCCATTGGCGAAGAACCGGCTACTTCTATGATAGTCGATATCGTGGAGGAACCCGTCCCTGTTGAGGGCAATAGTCCGGAACTCATTGATGAAGAAAGCCTGCCTGCTTCTGTGGCAGTGGATGTTGTGGACGAGCCTGTTGTTGAAGAAGATCGGGTGCCCATTCCCATAACAGCCGATGTCGTGGAGGAGCCCATCCAGGCAGAAGCATCTGAGACTGCTGATGCTACAGCCTCAGAACCCGTTGAAGAAGATCAGGTTCCTATTTCTGTGACAGCCGAGGTCGTGGAGGAGCCGATCCAGGTAGAGGAGTCCGAGCCCGCCGATGCCAAAGCACCAGAACCCGTCGCTGAAGATCCTGCTTCCGTAGCAGCCAATACTGTCGAGGAGCCCGTCCAGGCGGAGCAGTCTGTGGTGCAACCTATCGAAGATCAGGGACTGGAACTCGTTGATGAAGAAGATCAGCCTGCTTCGGTGACAGCTGATGTTGTGGAGGAGCCCATCCAAGCAGAGTCGCCTGCCGCAGCATCCGAACCTATCGAGGACAAAGAATCAAAAGTTGTTGATGAGGAAGCTGTAACACCCGATGCCACGGAGGACCCCGTCCCGGAGCTGGCGCAAGATCCCGTCACCGAGCCCGAGTGTGCACCAGGTCACGTCCTGACTGAGGAACCTCCTGCCCCTGCCCTCGAAGAAAACCCAGCCGAGGAACCCATCACTTCTCGACTGGCCGAGTCCGAACTTCATTTAGCCAACGTGGACACATCTCCAGAGGTTGTTGATGAACCAGCTGTCAAAGCTGTCTCGGTGCCGGTGGAGCAACTTGACGTGCAGCCTGAAGGCCCGGATGAGAACGTCGCTCTGAGTCAGCCTGAAGGTCAGTCTTAATGATGCGCATAGACATTCTACGTTACTTACTTAGCAATCAGCGGCGCTCGAACCCAAGACTAGTGACGCTATTGGTGTCGTTGAGCCTCTTCTACAAGAAGTCTCCGCTGAACAGGCGCCGGTTGAAGCAGCCGAAGAAGTACTCGTCGAAGATGTGGCTGGGATTGAAGATACGCTGGCGGGGGGAACCACTGAACCAGTTGATCAGAGCTCACAGGAGGTGATTGACATCCCTGTTGAACACAAACAGCCAGCACCGGGTGAGTCGTTATAGTATGGTTCTCGAAAAATGGTCTGACTCGTGTATTCAAGTTCCCGCTGAAGCCGATCTCTCTGCACGCGAGCCTTCAGAGCCCTCTGAGGATGTTAAACTTGAGGAAGCATAATAATGTACCGCGATGGTTGGTGATACTTGTTACGTCGTTATCTGCGTTATGGAGTTACTCTTATTTGTCAGGGTTTTGTCTCCCTGCTATCTCTTTCGTTTTTTCTACATTCTATTTGGCTTCTCGTCCCACTAGTGTCGCACAATGATCGGTTCTTCACTTCCAACACTCCATGTACATCTACAATATATGCATTCGTACATTCGCATTCCTTTCACTATCATTCACTAATTCTGATCTTGGTGATACCAACAAGTCCATCAAATACCACAGAATTCCACCCCACTCATTTTCGCGATCCCTTTTCTCGTTATTCCATATGTTTGAATTTACTCTACCTTGGTGCTTTCAATGTTCCAGTACTCTTGTGCGTAATCTTGGATGGCACGATCTGAACTGAACTTGCCCATCTATTTGTTGTTTGTTGATACCCTGAGGTCAAATTCATTGGATTGGATTGCCTTACCTTTGCGGTTGTCCTGATGCTCTTCTTGATCCATTCAGTACGGTCGTTGTAAGCTTCGTCCACCATGCGCAGAGCCTCGATGTCTACAAGATACGTTGGCTTCAGAAAGAGAGCCCCGCGCGACCAACCAGACTTACAAGAGTCGAAATCATCGGTGATCAAATAGTAGTCTCCCTGTCGAATGGTATTCAAAAGGCTGGGGTCCAAAGTGTAAGAATGCACGGCTCTAGAACGGATTGGGGGGGACGTACGGCTCGTAGATACCTTCGTCGCCGAAAAGTCCGGACGAAATTTGGTTCAGTACATTCGCGAGGGCGGGTGACTTTTCTTCCACCGGTACGGGCTCGTGAATGTGCTGGAGCCGAAGGTCCTCCACGTCGGGTGTTAGGTATCCAAAGAAGACTGGACAAACGGTCTATAAGTTCCAGGACACTCCCGCAAACAGCACTCAGAACACGCACAAACGTTGCTTGAGCCGACTTCCTCGGCGATTTCGATGTTCGCGCCATCCACTGTCCCAAGGAGGAGGCCGCCGTTCAGGCAGAACTTCATGTTGGATGTGCCAGAGGCCTCGGTACCTGCGGTCGAAATATGTTGGCTGATATCCGATGCAGGTATTAGCACTTCTGCGAGGGTGACAGAATAATCAGGCAAGAAGAAAACGTTGAGATAGTCTTTGGTGTCGGGGTCGGCGTTAACGATACGGGCGACGTTTACGATGAGGCGGATGGTCTGTAAAGTGGTCAATGGTGCATCTGCGAGTTGAGTATTTAATCGCGTACCAGTTTGGCAATGTAGTCTTGCGTTTATTGATGTTAAGACACGAAATTGTTGAATAACTGGGCACTCACATCCCGGTGCAGCCTTTCCGGCGAAGAACACGTTCCGAGGAGTGACCTTCTTTCTTTCTGCCGGTGACATCGCCTTCAACGTCAGGTAGCGCTAGAAATAACAATAAGATGACAGATTCAGCGCACTGCGTGATGGACAACTTACGTGAACGACACCAAGGATGTTCAAGGTTTGACGCTACATTCGAAGTCAGGGGCAATCCAATTCTGAGTCAGCGCTGCATGTCAACATACCTTGTATTCGTGCAGCCTCTGTATCAATGTTCGTTCAATGAAACAAAGGTAGATTGGAGGGGGCGCGGTCGCACCTTTATCTGGACGTCAAACATCGCGTGCGTATTGACTCTCAACCCCAGAGTGGTTTGGACATAATACGCCAATCTTTCCTTGTTGGCCTGCTTCACAGCCGCCCATTCTTCTCGGAAAAGTTCATCTTCCACGAATTCCAACAACCCTTCGAGTCTCGTCAGATCCTTCAACCAGACGCTCTTCGGAATGGCGAGGGTCCGAGTAATCAGTTCACTGAGGCTTGGGTTACACTGCCGGCGGTGTCAAAACTACTATGCTGCATACCGCCCACATCGAAACGCACCTGATCCAGCCAACGTCGAGGAGTAACTTGAGATTGTCGTTGAGATATATCTACAAATATTCATGAAAGGGTACCTACTGCCGTTCGTAACATTCCCGAACCTCAAAAGGAGTAAGATGACAGGTAAGAAAAACACCTCGAATGGACGTACTTGCTGACGCCATAGTAATCCACGAAGTCTTTTAGGATTGTGGTCCTCACTAACTCACTGTGCAGCTGCAATATCCTTTTAACCCCCACGCTAATGAGATGTAATTCATGAAACGTACCTCGGCCACACCGTTGACCTTTCGGCTTCCTGTTCAGAACCACGATGTGTGAGAGTCACGAAAGTACCGGAGCGACCACAAACCAATGCACGCCAAGTGCGCCATGCGCACATTCTGCGGTGTTCCCTCTGGACAGCAGCTGTTACTACAGATTTGACGCAACGGAAACAATGTCACCCACCTTCGATCAGAGACATTCTTGCAAGCCGGTCGGGATCTCCAGGGAATTCCTGTTCCACCGCTGTCGGGACCATCAGTCTTGGATCAATAAATGAGCAGCGATACTTACATTGCAAGAAAAATCTTCGAAGGCATTAACCAGGTTTTAACATGCCGAATACATCCATGAGAACAGTGACTCACAGGTTCTGGAGAGATAAAAACGATGTGTTAGATTCTAGCAATCCCCTTAGACTGCCGACTCACGATATCGAAAATGATTTGCATGTGTCTAGGGGAAGGTCAGATGGGGATGGACAACTGAAAAGGAAATACCTGGGTAGGAGATGTTGCATCAGAGGAACAGGCCATGTCTCCAACGCTTCCTAGAAAAATCCTCAGTAAAAAATCGAGAGCAATAGATGTCAACTCACAGGTAAAACGGTGTGGTTAGTGAAGAAGAAAGTCTCAGTGACAATCTTCCACGCTGTGTCCCAAGGGATGTCTTCTTCATCGAGCAAGACACGCATGAGTTCGGGAATGGCCAAAGTTGGGTGAGTCTGAAAAAATGTGGTCAAAGAGAACGAATACGCGATCCCTCGTGGTGTACTGACGTCATTAAGTTGTATGGCGACGTCTGACAACAGTTGAGTGAAGGACAAAACTGTAGCCTTCGCGCTTACATTCAGGAAATTCTGTGATTACTTTACCGAGGTTCTTGAAGCGCCTTAGGATGTCCGCGAGACTCGCTGCAGTCCAAAAATATTGCTGCTTGAGGCGCAGCTCTTTTCCGACTGAGTGGATGAAGTGGATAAATAAGCCAAAAGCGGTGTGTGAGATGAAGTGCTTACACGTTGTGTGGTCATTTGGATATAAAACAGAAGTTATAGCTGCAGCACTGTTCGAGGATTCGACGGCATGCTCATAGTCGCCAGCTAAGGGGAGTATGTTAGATAAGGGAGGCTACACCGCTGCTAGAAGCACTCGCCATTGAAACTGTTCAAGTCAAAACCTCTCTTGGGCTTACTCTCCCAGAGGCGAAGATTGTTGGTGTTTCTTGTGTCGAAACCTGGGATCATGATGTCGTAAGCGACCGCCAACACTTCCTGGCCGCCGTGCCACACGGCACGCCTGCTCTCATCTAGATACCTCTCCGATACTCCATAGAAACGTATCTCATAAGCAACATCAACACGGGGCAGTTCCCAAGGGTTCGAGTTGTCAAGCCAAGGATCAGGAGCCTCAAGTTGTTGTCCTTCAGGTGAGATAAGCTGTTGAAAGATACCGTATTGGTAACGAAGCCCGTATCCCCACACTGGGAGCTCTTGCGAGGCCGATGAGTCAAGATAACAGGCTGCGAGGCGTCCCAGGCCGCCATTTCCTAATCCAGCATCACGTTCTTGAGCAAGAAGGTCTTCGAGGTTGAACCCGAGTTGGTCAACGCCTTCCCTAAATTGATCCTTGAGTCCTAGGTTGAGAAGTGCGTTGTCGAGAGCGCGCCCCATCAGGAACTCAAGTGAAAGATAATAGGCACGTTTTCCAGCTTTACGGTTGAGGTGCACTTGTGTATCGTTCCAGTTTACCTGATTCGACCGATGAGACAGGAGATGATACTTCAACATGAACCAACACTTACAAGCAGATTGTCGCGAGTGGAGAGAGCAGTTGCCTGATAGGCGCCAAGGTCATCAAGACTGTAGGCTTGTCGTGCCAACGAAGTTTGAACATGGTTCACAAAGGACCTAGTGATCGAGCGGACAGCTTGATGCAGAAAAAATCGATGAATTGTCGATATCAGCATATCTGACGCCCACGATCACCAGACGCTTACTTGTATCGAGCTGCCTGTGACCATCCTTCCAGACTTGCTCATCGCCCCTGGGCCACTTTTCCTTTCCGAGTTCGTCTTTCTCTGGAAGATATCCTAGAAAATTGTTATGACCAGTATTCAACGATGATCAAGCATCCTCTAGCCATACCTGTGAGGGATCTGACATGCTTGCGAGGGCGTTTTGGTCTGCCTATGTTGGCGACATCAAGGACGGAAGTCATGTCGATGTGAACGATCTTTGTCTGCAGTGAAGAAGACAAGAGGCGCTTTTGTGGGTTGGACGCAGTTAAGAGGCAATCCGTAAATCCGACATATCAAATTCGAGACGGAATGCTAATAGGGGCTATTTTCTGCATTTGTGATTAGTTGGGCCTGGAACGTTGCTCACATCCGCAAACGTTGCAGGGTGCGTCTATTCCGATTTCTCTCCCCTTTGCGATCCTGCCTATCTCCGCCTCCTTGTATAAGGGCTCGACGTCGCGCATGATACAAGGAATCGGATTGAAACAGAGAAAAACTCCCCTGTGCACTCCTCCCTCTCCCTAAAGTCAGTTTGGCCCACAATTCAGACCGTCATCGACGACCCACGAACCATCATCATCCAAAAAATCACCGTCCAATCTCCATGGAATGACGTGACCGATCAGCCATATAGAATCGCATAGGTCATTGCGTTCCGGAGTTTGTTCAGGTGGGTGCATTTTGACGCAGTTCGTCGTCAAAGTATTGGGCGCAATGTGCGAGACGAGCAGCGTGGGGTGGAGCGAGGAGGGGAGGCTTGGAGGCAGGGGTAGGAAGTCGGAGAAGACGCACGTGGGCAGCAGCGGAAAAACGAGTGAGAAAAGGAAGAGGGAAATGTGCTCTCGAAAGTGGTAGCACCGTGACATGGGACTCGGAGCGAGGCAAACTGGAAGTTCCTCTCTTTCCTATTGTACAGTTATAATTGCAGCCCGAACAGAACCATCGAATAGTCGAAGCCAAAGTTTCTGTATGGAGGTGACCTCAGTTCTACGCTCCGTGTGTCCTCACATCAAGAGGAGAGCAGGAGCGGTAGGGCACTACATGCGCGAACTAGCCCTTACGGATCAACAGCGCGCTCAGCAAAGGCTCCACCACAAGATTTGGGTAGACAAGGGTTGGAAACCGCATGACCACATTTGTGTCGGACGACTCGGAAGCCTGAGCCGCCCGGCCACAAGTTGTTGGCCCATCCCCCTGCGCACAGTGCCTGCACCTGGGTGCCATGTCCGCTTGAACCGATTAATCCTGTGTCCATTCGCGCCGGTAACTTGAAGAAGGACCAACCTAGTCTTCTCTAGCCAGACCTTGTAGTTAGTAGGAAGGGATCAACCAAATCTAGAAAGAAGCAAACCGAGATAGACCGAGCGAAGTCGATCCAAGCCCACCACCACCGCTAACTCGTATCGACTCATGAATGAGCTGTAGAATCGTCATGCAGCGGTCTTTCAGTGATCAGGTCGCTACAAACGATTTAAAGGTGGACAACAATCTAATTAACCATCCTCGTAACAACCCAGAGGAATGCGGGGGTGGTATAAATGTGTAATAGTCCAGTTTCTCACGTCGACATGACGTCCTTGAGCTGGGTCTTTGGGATAGCCTCTGCGATAGCTTTCCTTCCCTTCAATCGCACTTGCGTAGCCTGCTCAAATGCATACGCCAAACCAATCAGTTGATATTCGCTATGTGCTGTGCCCATAAAGCACAGTCCAAAAGGCATGTCGGGAGCTTCGTTATGGAGAGGCGTGGGTGGATTTGGGGTAGGTTCAACGGTCTCTGCATAGAAACCAAGGGGAACTAGGGGAGGATTGAAATGAGGCAGACTCGTGAATATGTGAATGAGATGCATACATACCGGAGACAATAGGGTATCCTGCAATTCCTGCGGCCTTAGTCGCACTACCTACGCATCCTCAGTATGAAGTGCGACTGGAGAAAACTCGACGCACCATAACTCGACGGCAACACTGTGACTATCGCATCGAGCCCGAACTCCTTGAGTGTCGCATCAATCCCTTCCGTGCGTCCAAGTTCGTAATCTTTCTTTACAGCTTCGTAGTACTGCTCGTCTTCTTTGCTGTCTTCAGATTTGTAGAACCTTGCGATGTATGTTTGTCCGTGCAACGATCATGCCAAGGACTCGCTGACTCACTGAGATTGATCAGTGTGGTAGGGCTCCGGAAGTTCCTTCTCTTTATTCTTGTTGTTGAACTTGATCACATCCGCGAGGTTGCTGATGTTCGGCGGACGTTTGCGAAGCTCCGAAATGTACTTGTTGACCCCGACTTTCAACTCTACTGTGAGAACCAGAGACTGATATTCCGATGCCTTAAGTTCTTCAGTATTGCGGAAATCGGCGGGGTCCACAATTTCCGCACCCAAGGAACGCAGAATGTCCAGGGCCTTGTTGAACTCTTCCTCGACCAGATTCATGGTTTCTTTGATCAGCTTACGCGGTACTCCCAGCCTTTTTCCCTTGAGCGCATCCCTATCCAATGCTTTCAGATAATCAGGGATCTCCGGTTGGGCTTTAGTCGCCTCATCACTCTCGTCCTTCCCAGCAATAAAGGAAAGCAGGAGTGCAGCGTCAGCAACGGAGCGACACATTGGTCCAACTGTATCTTGCGTGGATGATATCGGGATCACTGCGTAAAGAGAGGCGTCAGTGTGCACCCCCCGCCATAAACCCCAAGATGGGATCTCACCTCTGGTACGAGATGCAAGCCCCACTGTGGGCTTGATTCCAACGACGTTGTTCCTACTACTCGGCGAAATGATAGAACCATAAGTCTCAGAGCCAAGCGAACCAGCGGCAAGACCGACGGCCATCGCTACTCCACTACCAGAACTCGAGCCAGAGGGATCCCCGTTTGGATAGTATGGGGACACGGTTTGTCCACCCCGCCCGGAAAACCCACTGGGAACCCGTCCTCGGAAGTTTGCCCACTCAGACATGTTGGTCTTCCCGATAAAGGTTGCTCCAGCCTCGCGTAGCTTCGCTGCTACAGGCGCGTCGCCCACAACCTCGGAACCCAGCAGAGCGTGCGATCCTGAGACAGATGTGAGAACTGGGTCACGCAGACAGCAGGTACATACCAGCAGTCGTATTCATACCTGAAATAACGCATCGTCAGTGAAGGCTCAGGTTCAGTGCTAACGAATAATTACCCTCTTCATGTAGTGTCGCGATGTTGTCCTTGAGCAGTAATGGAATGCCGTGCAATGGACCACGGGTGCTGTTGTTCTTGCGCTCGGCGTCAAGTGCTGTCGCCTGCGATAAGGCTTGGGGATTTGTTTCGATGACTGCGTGCAAGGCAGCCCCGTTTAGATTGACCTCCTCGATCCGGGCAAGGTATGCCTAGCAAGCCCAAGTTGCGGAGGGAGTTCACAGACTGCCTGGCCATGATCTGACCTTGACCAAATCCACACTCGTAAAGTGTCCTTTCTCGAGGCCTTGTTGAAGTTCAGCGATGCCAGCTTCATACAGATCTGGGAGCTGGAGAGACTGAGATACTTCCTGGACAGACGCGTCTCCGGGCATCTTGGGTTTCAGTAGTGAGCGCCAGAAACCAAAAGTTATGGATCCAATATCACAATGAGACTCGAGTCTTGTGTGTGATGATAGATAACTATGTCCGGGCCCGACCCCCAACTATCTTTGGATAGTCGTGGGACAAAAGCAGTGAAGGCAACGAATACAGTGACGGACCGACGGACCGACGAACTTCCGAACTTTCTTGATTCTTGGTCTGTGGTGTACACTGTACTGTACATGCTTTCAATGCCACCCATCCTACTGCCCCCTGACATTCTGCTTCCTGGAGTAAGAGCTCGGGTCAATCGAGCAAGAATGATAACGCTAGGACGCGGCGTATGACAACAACTTGTTCCAGAGGTCTTGGTGACATATTATTTGGGACTCAAACACAAGCGGCTTCGAGGGCTTCGGGGGATAGTTGCTCGTACTCGTCAGAGACAAGGTGGAAACAAATGGGGGAATAGGTCAAAGATACGGAATTGTAAGAGAGAGATTATAGTAGGAGAGGGAAAATGGGACATAGGCCAACCTTAGGATCGGGGACATCACAGTTGTAGCGGACTTTGGGTAGGGCTTGTTCTTGTAGTAGCGGTTGTGGGAGTTATTCTATGTGTGCACGTATACAATGCAAAATCTCTGGCCACGAGCTGATAACATGAGGAGGAACTTAGCGATTGATTATGGTGGACTACTGAACCGAGCAATTTGCATGGATACACGGGCTAGGAGTCGCTATGTACGGGCCCGGTCCCCCCACTTCTAACGGTCCTATCTCACACAAATCATTATATGAATGAGAATGATCAACACAACGAGCGTACTCACCCGTCATACTTGTCCCCTGAACCACCCAAGCCGTATATTAATAAAGGGTACTACCAAAAACCACGAAGCACAACACAGCAAGGGAAGTCGACACATAAAACACTCAGAGAAAGACTAGAGCGTAAAATACCCAGGGATAGCTACTTGAAGTTGTCGTACGAAATCGTCGACATTACGTCTGAAATCGCTCATACAACCCTTGCATAAATGGAGGCCACTGAAACCCTTCACAGACATCTGGCGAAGGTCGTGAATGAGCCAACATCCGTAAGGTGAGTGGGATGGAGGCAATAATTGGGATGACAACCAAGTCATGCACGAAGGTTGACACATCCGGCAGAGCCTGAACAACACTGAGTTCGCTCGCGGGTCCCAGTTGGTAAGCAGATCGGTGAGGCGCTCTTGCAATTCTTCACGACCGATGATGAGGCGCCGAAGATCATCAGGTGAAAGAATCAGATGGCTACGCCCACCATCGATTCCCTTCGCCCAGCGTTGTACGGAGAGCGCATAGAACGCCGCCGGAAGGATCTCCGGGACATCAAAGTCTCGAGCAAGACATATCGCTTCTACATCCCAACCTGTCAGCTGGGACGTCTGGGTCTCGATAGCCTACTTACCCGCAGCATTTGTAATTGCCGTTGTACTCATCTCAGAGAGGTCTGCTGGCCACCTTAAAAGAAGCTGCTGCTTGCACCACAGACGCAAGTCTGAGATCTCGTATTTAGTCGAAATCCGGAGTGCCCCAGCTATTGTGTCGAGGGTGGTTGATCGAGATTCAAATGAACTAATTTTCTATTTAATAAGAGATAGTGCTTTGGGAGTCAGAGTACCCACCTCCGGTCGTACATCCAACTTAGGGCCGTGATCCAGTCCTGGACAGCATCTTGTGACAATTGTACGAGCGGGCACCCGTCATGACTCTCCGCTGACTCCGGTTGTGGTAGTTCAAGCATGGTCGCAAAAACGAGAGCGGACATCAACTTGTCTCGGTGGACCTTGAAGTACGTGTTTTCTATTTCCAGAACGATGTTGCCGTCTTGAAACCAGAACCGCTTTTCTGTCTTGTCCGAGTCCACTGTGCTTGGAGCGTATGAAGTCAAGGACATTTTTCTGCGTTTTGCAGGCGGTGAGAGCTCAAAAGTATTCGCAAGGGCATCGTTGTCTGCCATCATGGTGTTGGTGAACAATTCTCAAGAGAGGGGAATCAAAATTGAGACGCGACGCGTTTGTGGCGTGGAAATTGTGTAAATAACACAAATTTCCCCTCTCCCAAAACAATTAATATTGATTACTACTTATTGTCGATCAAGAATGGTAATGCATGCTTTCATCGAGAAAGTAAGCCTACAGTGCACAACGACGGATCAAAGTTGACACGATGTAGAGTAAAAACTAGTCCACCTCAGGCTCCCCACTCTCAATATCTTCCCCGCCAATATCAAGTTTCCTTTTTCTTCCAGGTAACTCACCCCCTCCACCATACCCAACACCTACTTTCTGACGTAAAACATCCACGTCCTGCTCTGCCTCCTCCGCCCATTCGAGCACAAGATGCCGACCAAGCAAATGCGTATGTCGAAGCGCAGAATAAGCATTCTCAGCTTCATGTCGTGTGAGGAACTCGAGGAACGCAAATCCACGCGAACGAGAATCGAATTTCTTCGGCAGACGGACTGACTTGAGTTGTCCGTGTGCACTGCAGTGTGTACAGCATTTCAGAAAACCTTTCGTACAAAACAATGTGTAGTATAGGAGAACGTACCCGAATAATTCCCGGATATCTTTCTTTGTAACCTCAAAGGGCACATTCTTGACGATCACCTTGGTCGTTCTGGATTTGGCAGTTTGTTTGCCCCTTGGCTGATCCTCCTCAGTACCACGTCCAGCGAACTTGACATGGAGCGCATGACCGTCGAGAACGAACCCTTGCATGCCCTTGAGCGCCTTCTTGGCACCTTCGGGCGTTTTGAATCCAACGAACCCGTACCCCATACTGAGTCTGGGAGCCTCGGCACCAGGCTCAGCAGACCGCTTAGGATCTGGCTTTGTTTGCACGCGTGCAAAAGCAAAATCACCGAGATTCCTGAAGACTTGTTGAAGGCGTTCGCTCGTCGTGCTGAACGAGAGATTCTTGACGAAAAGTGTAGATCCTCCAGATAGGGCTGGTTCGTCCTCGTCCGCTACGCCGGGAGTTTCCTGCTCGGCGATGGAAACTGGTTTGAACGCGGAGGATGTGGATGTGGAAGCATGCGGCGGCTCTGCGTCCCCAGACGCTTCCTGGAACATTCCGAGGGGACCTTTCTCCAGATATATGACAGAATTACCGAGACGCCGATAAGCAACGGCACGGAAAGCCTTCCCAGCCTCGTCGGCGTGTTCGAACTCGACTACTGCCATAGTGCCCGCTGGTGGGACAACGACCCGGCTAAGCTTCCCGTGCACCTCAAAGAGCTCACGGATCTGATCAGCAGTCGTTCCGTACGGTATATTCTTGACAAGGATGATCGTATCAGAGCGTCCTCGGGAAGAAAACGACGAAAGGATGACGCCCTGAGACTCGAGATACGACTTCGTCTCCTGGATTACATGTGTCTCAGCCAGCGCCAGTTTCACTGCCGCATTATCCGACTCTGGATTTAATATATCGGCCTTAGATATATTGAGGCGATCCGCAACAGAAGAGACCACAGCATCGCTCTAAAGCGCAAAACACAGTCTATGAGACTACGGGACGTGGAACGCGACATAACGGTAGCTTGACGAACATTCATGTACAGCATGCTCCAATTGAACTCGCGCCCCGCAGTTGCTTTTCGCTTTGCGTTGCGATCGTCTTTCATTGACTGTTTCTTATCTCCTCCCTCTACCACCTCAAACTTGCCTTTGCGATCCACGGCTGGGAGAATGTGCAGTAATCGACCTTGGAAAGACTTCTTGTCTAGAGCTTCGTAGGCAGACAACGCGGAGGACGATTGTGCGAAAGTCACATATGCAAGCCCTTTCGACTGCTTGGATACACGATCAAGAGGAACGTGAATCTGTAAACGATGAGTGAGCACCGACGAATGACCAATGAGGTGTTATGAAGGTTCAGAAAAAATAAATCTACTACTGAATTTCCCTAAGGATCAACATCTCCAATGGATCTGATGTCCCTAAACGTTTTTCATCGCGGAAATAGAACAACACCATGATTGAGATACTCACCTGCGCGATTTCTCCAAATGGCTGGAAGAGCTCCCGGAGCTCGACGTCAGTGCACGAGAACGCCAGATTACGGAGGAAAATACGCGACGTCTGTCGAATTGTTTCTTTTGCTGGATCCTTCTCTTGGGCTTCTTCCGCAACTTCTGGTTTGCTGTGGACTTGGTTCTCATCATCGTCATCCTGCTGAAAGACTTTTTCTGGCTCCGATATCTGTTCAGTCGTACGCCTTTTCATCCACTCGAGGTCTGAAATAGTTTCGTCAACAATATCATCGGGTTGAGCTTGTTCGTCCGCTGGTAGAACTTCCACAGCCTCAACAGATGGCTCGGGGACAGGATGTGAAGCGTTGACTTCGTTTGCCCACGACGGGCCCTTCCTGGACCGGGAGACTTCCAAGAATTCGTCGAGCTGCGAGTTGGGTTTCGGCTCCCTGAGAGACACAGACTTTCCCTTCTTTTGGGCCCTGGTTTGCGGTAGCTCTGGTGGCGTAATAGTCTGTTCTTCCGTATCAACCCGACGACGTTTGTTAGGGCGTGGAGCAGGTGCGTCCTTGGTGCCCTGACCTGAATGTGAAAAATAGCCCGCAGGACAGCTGCGACATCTTACCTCGACAACTGCGACACTCAACCGCGCTGAATCAATATAAGTGCGATCGAACCAGTCCCTTGCAGCGGCAGCTTCTTGATCCGTCTTGAAACCTACGAAACCAAAACGTCGAGACGTCCCATCTGGTTTATGGGCGATTTTAAGGTCTGTGATCGTCCCAGCTGGAGCACCGTTCTGTTCAAAGTGTTTGCGAAAACGATCTGGTGTCAAATATGGGGGCAAATTTTTAACAATTAGACGAGACATTGGCGTTCCATGCAGACCAGTCGGTCGCCACTTGTAGTAAGTATGGGAAGGGATTTGTAGAAAACTTTCAGAGGCGCGAAAAGTTCTTAACGCTTGATCTAGGAACTCCGCTCGGGAAATGCCATTCACAAATGTGATGCAGATCTGAGATATGACAAAGTCCTGGTGGAACCGTCGCAATGTCCACAACGTCGGTATTTAGTGAAGAGAAAAATCCTCGAGGGATTCCGAAAGCACCTTTCATCGTGAGCTCTTCGACTCTCACGGAAACGTCCCCGTCTCTAAGCTGAGCATTCAGGCTAATGTCGAGGAGTACATTGGGAGCCCAGACAGTGACGTCGAGGGTCATCTGAAGCTCTTTCAAGACGCGATCGCGTGCGTAGACCTGTCTCATCTTTGCATGACGATCTTGAACCGATAGAAGTATAGGAAGTATCGCTACATGGACGCAAACCTGACCCAACGGCGAACGGGACTTGAGGACAAAATACCAGACATCAAGAAGACGCTCCACATGATCGAATTTCTGCAAGAGAGACGCGTATGCACACATGTCTTCAACCGGAAATAAATTCTGAGTTACCCCCAGGAAGGCAAGAAGAAGGCAGACGATGACGATGACGACTTGGACGACGACGAAGAAGAGGAAGAATCAGAGGGCGTCAAAAAGCCCTTGACCACTACTTTCGAGTTGAATGACACCCTTTATGCAGAGGCACAACTTGAAGACACCGAGACAGTTTATCTTTGGCTAGGTGTACGGACTTGGACCATTAACAACTTCCATTGATTGATCTCCTGCCCTACAGGCAAACGTCATGTTGTCATACAAGATCCCTGCAGCCATATCACTTCTGCGATCAAAACTTGATGCAGCCGAAGCAAGCCTGAAGGCAACCATAGAAGATCTGGAGTTTCTTCGTGAGCAGCTCACGATGATGGAGGTTAACACTGCCAGAATGTACAATTGGGATGTGAAACGAAGAAGAGATCGGTTGGCTGTAGAATCGTCGAAGAAAGGTTGACCTGGATAGCAGACTGTTATTAAGTACACGCGCCAGCCTTGTTGATAATCTACTCAGTTCGATGGACGGTTGACCATTCGAGTTGAGTGGCACTAAGCACTAAGGTCTGCAGTCAGCGCGGGAGTATTGAACGATACATCCATACGGCAGACAGAAAATATTTCCGTCTATTCATGAGACATTCGATGGATGCTATGCTTCCGCATGGGAAGTGCCTGACTTGCGTGAGTCAGTCAGTCAGCAATCCGAGGATACATAAATACATGCTTCCCTTCATCGACCGAAAGGCCGCACTGCCCATTCTTACTCGGGACCACTCCACCGTCAATGTCCCCAAGCACATCCACAAGTATCAACTCCCTCTCCGCAGGACAACCTCCAACGAGCAAACATGAGGACATAAACCCTATCACAGGACCCGCAATAGATCTCTACGAGGATGGTTACAGTGATCCCGTATACCAGGCAAAGGCACGGATTTTGAATCGTTCCATACAAGAGATTGGCATGGGCAAATATCAGGCATGTGTGTAGGACAGTGATCTCTGGGACGATGTTAACGTTGTTTCGATGTCTCCTATAGTGGTATCTTTTCGTGGTGGCTGGCTTCGGGTGGTTTGCGTATGTCTTCAAGTTGACAGAAGCTTATTTGACGCCCGTCTGACTTCCACATTTGGTCTGCAGCGACAGTGTCTGGCCAGTAAGTGCTCTGAGCCCTTGTCGAGCCTCTTCGCATGAAATCGTTTCTGCCAGCTTCTGAGTGGACTAATCCTGACCCCTGTGGTCTTCGAGTTTCATTTCAATGGCCCGTTTTTGTCTCTTGCCTCGAACATAGGGCTCTTGGTGGGTGCTGTGTTCTGGGGCCTAGGTTGCGATATCTGGGGGAGAAGGTCTGTCTCCTCGCAAAACTTACATCTATTGAATATTCATTCGATCTACAGGTGGTCTTTCAATTTGACGCTCCTCATCGCGGGTATCTTTGGCTTAGCTGCTGGTGGCTCCCCTGACTTCGTCACTTTGGCATCCTTGATTGCGGTCGTTGGCGTCGGCGTCGGTGGTAAGTGTGATCAAATCTTTCACCGAAAACCGGCCTTAAATCTTGACTATAGGTAACATGCCCGTGGATTCAGCCGTCTTCTTAGGTACATAGTCTATATGCCCCTGCTTCTACCCTGCTTGACCTTTTTCTCTGCTAGATTTTGTTCCGGGATCTCATCAATATCTTCTAACCATTCTCTCAATCTGGTGGTCCTTCGGACAACTTCTGTCTAGTCTCGTAAGTTCGTCAGTTTCCTTGAAGGTTTTATGCATCCGACAATTGTCGTACAGATTGCTTGGCCGCTGATCGCCAACTTCTCGTGCCCTTCCGCTGACGAGTGCGAACGATCGAACAATATGGGCTGGCGATACCTCCTCTTCGCTCTTGGTGGACTAACTCTCTTCCTCTGGGGTCTCCGCTTCTTCGTCTTCACCCTTCTCGAAAGTCCTCGTTTCCTGTCTGGTATCGGAAAAGACGCAGAAGCCGTCCACGTCATTCGTAAACTGGCTGAATTCAATGGCAAGACGACTACCCTTACTGTCGAACAGTTGGAAGCACCAGGACGGCTCAACACTGATTGGGATTCGTCGCCCTCGAGAGGTCGGCGCAATATTCTGAGTAAGGACTCCAAATTCGATGCTGGGCATATCAAAGCTTTGTTTGCGACCCCAAAAATGGCTTGGTCCACTAGCCTGCTGATCGCTCTCTGGGGTATGCGCGTACTCCCCTACGCATCTGGGAGGGAAAATATTGACACACTTTTACTGAAGGCATCATTGGTCTTGCGTCGACTCTTTATAACAGCTTTTTGCCATACTTGTGAGTGGACTGACATCCGACGTTCGATCAAGCTGACTGTCTGTGCAGGTTAGCCAGCCGTGGTGCCGAGTTCGGAGACGGATCCCTCTACATCACTTATCGCAACGTGCGTATTCCCTGCTTATTTGTAACGTCCACCCTCACTTTAAATAACCACCCTCTGCAGCAAGTCATTCTGAGTTTGATAGGCGTCCCCGCTGCCCTCCTTGCAGGATGGGCGGTCGAGGTCCCATACCTCGGGCGCAAAGGGACCCTCGCGGTTGCGTCAGGCGAGTAACCTGCACCCTCAATTGCACTTACATTACTCAACGACCCCCCGCGAAATAAAGGGCTCACTGGCGCGTTTCTCTTCGCGAGTACAACCGCTCGGACGTCAAACGCGCTCTTGGGATGGAACTGTGGCTACGCGTTCAACAGTAACGTGGGTGCCCCCTTAGCCTCGGGGTTGAACTGTTAAAGTGCTGACGGGACAAAACGAACAGATCATGTACGGTGTACTGTATGCTATCTCCCCAGAGATATTCCCCGCCAAAGATCGTGGAACGGGGAACGGTTTGACGTCCACGGCGACGCGAGTGTTTGGCGTGATAGTGTGTTTTCTCCACTCAGGCTTTTGACCTGTGCAGATGTGCTGACGGTGCCCTGAAACAGGCCCCCGTCATTGCCCTTTACGCCAATCTCGCTACAGCGGTCCCTGTGTACATCGCAGGAGGCTTGGTCATCTTTGCAGGTTTCTTGGCTCTTCTTTTGCCTTACGAGCCTAGAGGTAAGGTGTCTATCTAGATACTATATACCCACGATAGAAAAAAAGGTAAACTGCGACGTTGATGATTGAATGAAGTGGATGGTTTTTGACATTTACAAATGATATATGTGTTATGGACCACGGCCTGTTGGGAATGAACAGGGCATGTTACGACCGTGCAGCCTGAGTAAGATATGCGACATGAAAGCATAAAGCATGATTCATTCTTCTAACTGATCCTCTTCATCACTTGCATCATCCATCAAGTCGTCATTGACCATGTCTATCACAGCGTTGATCGTAGCTTTCGACATGCGTGGCATGGCACCCGGTCGGAGTAAGGGATGATGAGCTTCCTGAAGTTCTTCCTCCTCGGACCCCTCGTCGCCGCTCACTTCGACGCCTTCGTTGTCACTACCGCCGCCATCATCACTGCCATGCGCGCGTTCGCTATCCTCTGAGTCAGAGCTGCTGCTGCGATCAAGATCTTCCGATGTAGCACTCTCGTAGTCTTCATCGTCCGAGTCCGAGTCATCCCATGCAGGACCTTTCACCGTCCCATTTGAGAGCTGACCTTTGACAGCTTCTTTCCCATTAGTCGATGCCTGGCCCTGCTTTGATGTGGAAGGAGGCGACGACGATACGGCGTCCTTCCCCATGATGTGTTTCCGTTGTCTCGCCCATGCATTGATAGGGTCTTGTTCCCGGCCATCCACCATGGAGAACTCAGTTTCTACGACTTCGTCGCCCTCGTCTTCGCTCGCTTCGTCGTCTCCATTTTTATTCGCATCTTTCGACGCCCCGCACTTTCTACTCAGAATCACGGAACACGTGCGCCCGGTTGCGCTGATGAGTCGGACACCTTCTTTTGCAACCAGATCAGAGATCGCCCAGAACTCACAAGGCTTGCTTTCGCCCCATAATATCCCGCTGTCAAAAAACCACAGAGTTCCTGCTTTGGCAGCTAGGTAGGCATCTACACCAGCCGCGCCATCGCCAGACTTGGCCGTGGCACAAGCACTACGGAAGACAGTTGCGGAGGACTGGAGAAGTGGGACAGGTAAGTGTGACAGGAATTTGCGGATGGATGCCACCGTTTCCTCGCCCTTGGAGACGGGCGTAGACGTGGGACTCGAACCGCCAGAAGAATAGGATGTGGTTTGGAATTTTGTCGTGCTCAATGCGTCCAGTCCAAAGATGATCTGTTGGGAGGACGCAGCTGAAGCCTTACCCTTATCAGGGACATCGGTGGGCAGTAGAACCACTGTCCAGTGTCCCTTGGCTTTTCCTCGTGTGGGCAATAAGAATGCGCGAGAGATGGCCGAAAGGGGGATAGACGATTCCACGGCACGGGTTCCCGGGTTAATGAAGCGGATGGAGCGCTCATGGATCGTGATATCGACCTTCTTTCTGATGGGTGAGGTGGTGGAAATAGAAGGAAGGGTGAAAAGCGGCGAATCGTCCACATCAGCATCCGCAGTTTTATGTCTCTTTGAGCTGGATTCGTCGCTGGATTCGCTTTCGCGTGCCCGTTTAGAGCCTTTCATACCGAGAGATTCTTGCAGGGCTTTTGTAGCTGCGGGCTGTTTGCGCGTCCATTCTTCGCGGAGGTCAGATATACGTGTTGGACATTCTGCCCCTACGGCAAAAGAAAGCAATATCTCGACAGCTGATCGTGACTCCGATGATTTTGATATCTCCGCCAAAGGAATCCCAGCTGGGAGGTGTTTTGACAAGATGTCCAACAGTGGTGTGGTTGAGCCCATACTTGGACTAGCTCTTCAAGTTGGAGGTGGTGGGTCACAATGAACAGTACTACGACGCGATAATTTCAGATCACGAGAGCATTGAGGCGAGAAAATACGATACATTTTCTTGTTCCTTCTAGTTGGTAGATACGTTGAGAGGTTGCTTAACGTCGTTCACGTTGTGGGAGCTGAGAAACGTCTCGGTTTCTTCGGAGTCACGGCAGTTGGCGTCGCGTTCCAAAGCGGCGACAAACACCATGTGCTATCGTAACCCTAACCTGGAAATAAGGTTGCCTCATGCTCGACTGCGACTCGGAGTACACGCAAATTAGCCGGCCAGTGGTATCTTCGAGCAGCAAGAACAAGACGACGCGCACGCCATATCCTATCGTTAGGCTATCAATCTTAACACCACCGTGCTTGAGTTTCTCGTCGCCCTCGAATTTGTGCATGGTCACCTTCCCAAGTCAACCTTCCAACCACGCACTCTCACAAGCATGTCCAACACGTCGAAAGAGGCAGTTGACCTCACTCCACAGCCTCACCTGGTGATATCAGGGCATGAAAAGACTGTCTATGGAATGGTTTACCTTCCTGGAGGACGACTTGTTACCTGCTCATCTGACGACACAGTCAGAATATGGGATTTGGAGAACGGCGAGCAAGAGGGGATGGCGATGGAGCACGGTGGGATCACTGGCTGGGCCCAGGGTCTTGCGGTCACGAGAGATGGAAAGAGGATACTGAGCAGTGCCTCGGATGAGGTATTGAGGGTATGGGACGCGGAGACGCATCAGCCCATTGCAGAGTGGGGTGGTCATGAAGGCGGTATTCTCTGCATTGTTGTGTCGCCAGACGATCAACTTGTAGCAAGTGGTGACAGGAACGGGAGGATTGTGATCAGGGAGATGAAGGAGGACGGACAGACGAAGCATGTTATCGAGACTGTTCCGGGCGACCTGAACTCAATCTGCTTTTCTCCAGACGGGACCAAGCTCGCCTCTGCACATGATGACAAGATGATCCGAGTGTTTGATGTCGAGAACGGCGATCTCATTCTTGGGCCAATCCAAGGTCATACAGGATATGTCTATTCTGTCATCTGGTCACTCGACGGAAGCCGGCTCTTCACGGCATCCTGGGATCACTCTATTCGATTGTGGGACTCCGAAACTGGTGAAGCAATCGGAGACCCGTGGATGGGTCATACGGGCTTCATCAACAACATTTCCCTTTCCCCTGACGGGAAGAAGTTAGCAAGTGCATCGTATGACAGAACCGTCCGTTTCTGGGGTGCAGACTCCGGTGAACCTATCGGAGAGCCGTTACTGTACGGTAACGATGTCGGGGTAGTTACATTTTCCCCCTCCGGTGAATTCATAGCATGCGGCGAGACGGGCGGAAAGATATCGATATGGCGTGTTCCATGGTGGGACAACAGCAAAGAGAAGGTGATTACCCACGTTCAACTCTCGTTCCACTGTTTCTCACTGCCATTGCGACTCCAGGCTCATAAATCATTGCTAGACGTACGTTCTGCCCAAGTATTCTTTCCAGGCCCTTCTCACTGGTACAACCGTCTGCGCAGCACCCAGCTGTTACCTTACAAAGTCATACGGCGAGGGATATTGAGCGCCAACTAGACTATCTAGAGGTGCGTTGATGAACTATGGTTGCGCGCATACGTGCTGACCTGTATGTCGTAGCTTCCCACTAACCGTCGCCCATCCCCATCACGCACGCGTCTACGTGACACTCGTACGGTCGAGGACCCTGCTCGCACACAAGGCTCCGCCTTCTCTTGGAGCATGTGGAGGACACTCCCCCGGCTTCTGTTTGGACGGTCGCATGACCCACCTCGACATACCAAATTGACGACAATCTATCCCGGGTTTGCGACACAGGTGGGCAGAATGTGCTCCGTGACCGTTCAAAGCTAATTCGTCTTCTGGACAGCGTATATACGTAGCATCAATGGACGACGAGAGCACGACAAAAGACCCACAGAATCAATGCCAACAGCTCCAGGACATTACGCCCGCTTTTCGATCATGGTTGAATCGGTGTCCAGCACAGACTCGATCCACGAGAATCAGTCGAATCCCACGCCTGCGGACAATTCGGCGGACGTGCAAGTTTCTTGCTGTGCACTCTTGTCTCGCCGACGAGGCCGGTCTGGCACTGCATCTGCTCTGCCAGCCATGCCACTCACCGAACGGGTTGCTCCAACTTCCAATTCCCCAGCACCACCTATCACTACACCATCGCACCCAACAGTGCAAAATGTTCTCGATCTTCCTGCCGTTGTCGAACCACCGTCAGGCACACCTTAATGCATGTCCCCTTCGCCATTCGATTGATTTTCGTTTCGGCGCTGTATTCCCGTCGAATATATGTGGTGCCAAGGGCGCGATTGGGTCGTGTTCGCTGATCCATACCCGTACTCAACATACCATTTCCAACGAACTTCGCTCAGTCGTGACGCATGAGCGCTTGAGCTCCAAGGCTACGACCACCGTACACTAATTGTTAATATTGTGTAACCATTTCGGTTCTCTTTCGTGTATCATAGTAGGGGTGGTGAATAAAGATACTACTGGCGAGTTCTTATCGACCTCATCTCAGTGGATAAAGTGAGGGCTCAGGCTCAGGCTCAAAATCCACGGTCCTGAAGCTCGAAGCTTTGAAGGCGTGATATCTGCCAAGCATATCTCCAGTGTTACTGCGGCTCGCAGGTTGTCCACAAACGGGTCAGACATCCCTCAAGAAATGTCCAATCAAGCACTTTGAGATGAACTTCAAAACATCATTATAATTGATGGTATGTACGCAAAACACAACCTGCTGAATCAGTAAAAGAACTCCGAGTCGCATGTATCGGCTATGCAATGTACCGTCTCAGCGCTGTGCCAGTACATAGCGAAGCGTTGCAGTCACGGGAGTAGACACTCGAGCGAACGCCCGACCATTCGATGCGTTAGCGCTGCTGTCAGCGGATTGGACGATGCCTCCTCGTCTACCAAGTCCGTCAACAATGGAGCCACGGAAACTAACGAGACGGTGTCTTCAGACGTGAAGAACTTGGAGTTTGTAGAGAACATGAGGTACCGAAGGGAGTACGAGTGAGCCCGGGGAAACGTGTTCAGCTGGAGAGAGCATATCGCAGTTCCCCTTTGTGGGAAATAGTCGTCGACGGCGAGAGGTGCGGAGCTTCCATTGCGTTTAGGAGATCACCTCACTGGGTGGTGTGTCTGGCGTTCCCAAGGGCCTGGAGCTGTAGACTCCTGAGGCTAGGGAGCGTGTCAGGCTGTATAGGAACATCGCGAAGTCCTCCATCGATGGCCATCAAGTGCTCTTTCGGTGACATGCATTGCTACGGCAAGGTAATCCATGATCGATGACAAACTGACAACGCAAAGCGTCGAAGAGGGGCAAGATGGAGGTCGAATGCAATGCGTGCGTCATCTAGTTCAGTGGCCGGGCCATTATCCATAATAACAAGGACCGAAGCGATGGGCACCCGACGAAGGCTCGGGAGACGAGCCTGTATATCGCTGGGGAATTCTGCACATGTATTCGAACTATCTTCCATCGTGGCGATGGCGAGATTTGGTGGGAGACCACCCGAATACATTAGCCAATTGTTCAGCGCTAGGAGTGCATCCCGGCAAAGTTCGTGTGAATAGTGTTCATCACAAACGTTCATATGGTCGACGGTAATAAAGCGAACGACTATAACGAAATGTAAATAAATGGGCTAGAGAAAGGGACATAACTCACGGTGTGTCTGATGGCGATTCAATAACGACAGGAAGGTTGTACGCCGTCGGGTGTGATGGTGGAGTGACAAGTGGTGCTGGGGAATTGGAATTGGAAGTAGCGCGTTCCGATGAATATCAAAACGGATGCAGTGCCAGACCGAGCTCGTCGACGTGCTCCGAATTGTCTGGAGGCTCTTGAGCCCATACTTAAGCTAGCTCTTCAAGTTGGAGGTGGTGGATTACAGTGACAGCACTACGACGCGAAAACTTCAGATCATGAGAACATTGAGGCGAGAAAATATGATACATTTCCGTGTTCCCTCTCGTACGGGGAGATACGTCGAGAGGCTGCTTAACGTCTTTGACGTTGTGGGACTCGGGGAACATCTTGGTCTTTTCGGAGTCATAGTCCAAGGTTGGCGTTGAGCTCCAAAACGATGACAAACACCACAGGCTACATCATATCGTAACTCTAACCTGCAAATAAGGTTAAGTATGGCAGGTGTACGCCCAGGAGTCATGGAGGCTGTACGCGTTGAGTAAATACACGCAAGATAGCCAGGCAGTACTAGTGGCATCTTCGAGTGGCAAGAACAAGACGACGCCAACGCCATATTCTACCGTTAGGATACCAATCTTAACACCTCAACATTCCTTGAGTTTCTCGTCGCCCTCGAATTTGTGCATGTCCAACGGGCCGAAAGAGGTAGTTGACCTCATTCCACAGCCTCACCTGGCGATATCAGGGCATGAAGAGACTGTCTATGGAATAGTTTACCTTCCTGGAGGAGGACGACTTGTTACCTGTTCATCTGGCGACGCAGTCAGGATATGGGATTTGGAGAACGGCGAACAAGAGGGGATGGCGATGCAGCACGGTGGCAACGCTGACTGGGCCCAGGGTCTTGCGGTCACGAGAGATGGGAAGAGGATACTAAGCGGTGGCGGGGATACGGTATTGAGGCTATGGGACGTGGAGACGCATCAGTCCATAGCCGAGTGGGGTGGTCATGAACGCGCTATTCACTGCATTGCCATATCGCCAGATGATCAACTTGTTGGAAGCGGTGACGGGGCGGGGAGGATTGTGATCAGGGAGATGAAGGGGGACGGACAGATGAAGCACGTTATCGAGACGGTTCCGGGCGACGTGAACTCAATCCGCTTTTCTCCAGACGGGACCAAGCTTGCTTCTGGACACGACGACAAGATGATCCGAGTATTTGACGTCGAGAACGGCGATCTCATTCTTGGGCCAATCCAAGGTCATACAGAACATGTCTATTCTGTCATCTGGTCACTCGACGGAAGCCGGCTCTTCACGGCATCTTGGGATCATTCTATCCAATTGTGGGACTCCGAAACTGGTGAAGCAATTGGAGATCCATGGACGGGTCACACGGCCTTCATCAACTCCCTTTCGCTTTCCCCTGACGGCAAGAAGCTAGCAAGTGCATCGTCAGACGAAACTGTCCGTTTCTGGGACACAGAGTCTGGTGACCCCATCGGAGAGCCGTTACAACACACAAACAATTTATGGGCAGTTACATTCTCCCCTTCTGGTGAGTTTATAGCATGCGGCAGGCGTAGCGGAAGGATATTCGTATGGCGTGTTCCATGGTGGGTCGACAGTGAAACGGTGACTATCCACACTCGATTCTCTTGCCCCATTGATTCTCACTGTTATTGTGATTCCAGGGGCATAGTTCACTGTTAGACGTGCGTTCTGCCAGTGATCAACTGTTTCTTTAATGCCTTCTCACAATGTCTACGTAGCTCCCAGCCGTGACCTTGCCAAGTCATACGGCGAGGGACCCTGATCGCCAATTCGGCTATCTGGATGTGAGTTATGAGCTATAGTACGGGCACACGTTCTGACTTGTATGTCGTAGCTTCCCACTAACCGTTGCCCATCTCCATCGCGGACACGTTTGCGTGACACTCATGCCACTGAGGACGTTTCTCGCACACAAGGCCCCGTCTTGTCTTGGAGACTGTGGAGGACCCTTCCCCGGCTTCTTTTCGGACGCTCACACGGCTCACCTCGACATGCCGAATTGACGACAATATATCCTGGGTTTGCGACACAGGTGAGCAGAATTCTCCTGCGTTACCGTTCAAAGCTAACTCGTATTCTGGATAGCGTATATATATGTAGCTTCAATGGATGACGAGATCACGACGGAAAGACCTACAGAACCAATGCCAACAGCTCCAGGACATTATCCTGGCTTTTCGATCATGGTTGAATCGGTGTCCAGCACAGACTCGATCCACGAGAATCAGTCGACTCCTGCGCCTGTGGACAATTCGGAGGACGTGCAAGTTTCTTGCTGTGCACTCTTGCCTCGCCGACGAGGTCGATCTGGCACTGCATCTGCTCTACCAGCCATGCCACTCACCGAACGGGTTGCTCCAACTTCCAATTCCCCAGCACCTGCTGTCATCACGACACCACATCCCACGGCGCAAAATGTTCTCGATCTTCCTGCCATTGCTGTGCCACTATCAGACACACCTTAATGCATGTCCCGTTCGCCACTCCATTGATTTACGTTTCGGCACTGCCCATGTGTATTCCCGTCGAATATGTGGTGCCAAAGGTGTGACTGGGCCGTGTTCGCTGATCTATACCCGTGC
>MU120945.1:38031-127942 GCA_014904835.1 Paxillus ammoniavirescens | reverse complement strand
GGAGACTGCCCAGGAGTGGCCATGGGCCACAGGGAGACAGTGGATCACAACTCGGAAGTCTGTGCATCCATTTCGCCAATTCAGCGCAACCGATACATTTCCAACATGACGAGTTGGGGGGAAGAATGTCGACAGAGGGACGAGGCCAACCTCAAACACCAGAGGTGTTGAGGGAAGTCGACGTGCAGTGATGCGTTGATCAAGGGGGGGGGGCACGAGTGAGGCCTAGTGAGGGAGCAAGTGCAATCTCCAATGAACACCGACGAAAACGATCAGCACACGTCAAGTGGTGTGGGGGACTTACCCCCAGAACCACAGCCGATGTCGTCATTGATCTCCCACCTGCATATCCACTTGTTCACATTGCCCTGCTGAGTACTTCTAAATCCTCACATATGAGTCCTACTCGGGCATCAGACGTACTCGTCATTGCATTGGCACCTCTGATTGTCGATTGTTTACACTACAAAACCCCTGTATAATCTAGTGATAATGACAGTTTTTATTCAGTCCATTCCAAGCTAAGATTCAGTGAATTGGCCACATGTATTCAGTGATATACTGGCTAGGACTCAGTGACCCGAATGACAGAATTCAGTGCATTTTTGTCTAATATTCAGACAAGATTTTGCGTATTTCAGTGATTGCGGAATCACTGAATTTCAGCGTCGACTCACTGATTTTTATTGCATGTCTCTACTAAAATTCAGTGCATCAGATCACTTTTTTTCATTGATTCTACTACCCACAGTGAGTATTGATGACCCTCTACCATAAGCACTTGCGTTTTTCATCTGATTCTGCCCTCGATTCAGATCCACGGTCATTAATATACTTATTAGAAATAGTTATGCATTGTAAGTAAGGAAGATGATAAACAACTGAGTCCCCCGAACTTGAAGTTGCACCATTACATACTCTGGCTGCTGGCATGTCGCACCATGTCGAACTGCAACAGATCTGAGGCCTGAGGCCTAAAGCGGATCCCGGGGATGGCCTCGTTGCTGCCAAAAGAGTGAACTCAAGACTGCCCGAGTTGCTATATCTTGCAAAATCGCTTCACAAGACGTCCTATTCTGGAAAGCCCGTTCATTTGAATGTCTGACTCGGACGTTCTGTACACAGAAGGAGCACAGCCTGCCATCTGTTCACTCTGCTGGGGACTTGGGGGACCCTAAGTCGTAAAGTCCCTAAGGGTGACTTCTCGAGCGTGATTTCATAGCTTGCCGCGTGCATCATATCTATCAGGCCATCTGTGACCATTTTGATCCTTCCAGATGCGTGCTCTGGTCAGTTGTCACAAAAACAGCTGCGAAATGTGTCACATAATTACAGCACACTGTTGCACCGTGACCAAGTTGGACGTACGAATCTGTGACTCGTCAGATTTGCTGCAGAAGAGCGGCTTATCACATCCTTGTCAGTCCGCTCGGCTATGAGCTCAATGAACTCGAGTCAGCGATAGGTAAGTAGGTTCTCTTAGCTAGCCGCTCGGCAGTGGGTCGAGCTGTGACCATGCGTGATTATAGGGTCCCCCGTGTTCGCACCTGTTAAATTTGAGTTGGAAGGGATTTCTGAGCAACGAAAAGTCGCCCGTAGATTTCTCTCTTTCAATCGTCACCCCAGTCATGTCAGTTCCCACCTCAATCAATGCCGTCCCACCTACCACCACTACTCCCACCATTGTACCGCACAAAAGAGCTCCCCAAGGAAGGGGCATGTTGTCAGAGGAAGCCATAGCTGATTTAGCTGCTCACCGTCAAGTATGCCCGACATAATATGTACCCTGTGTGACTGCTAACTTGCAGTAGAAACTTTTTGCGGCAATGGAACAGGCAAGAGCTGATGTCATCTACTGGCAACGTCAGCAGGAGATGGCGCTCAAGGAATGTGCTGCGCTTGGTATGGACGTCGACGAGGTCGTTGAAGACGCATATCAGCAGGGCCTCAGCCCGTCGAGAGGCATGGAGGCCCGCGATATGTCATCTGTCGCAGGGCCCAGTCGCTTGCCAGAACCCAGTAACGCCATAGCATCGGCTTGTTGCAGGAAGGAGTGCTCTTGCAGTGCTGATGCACACAGAGCAATCAATATGAACGCCCAATGGAGAAGGGTGGGCTTTTAACCTTGCTTTTCTTTACGCGTCATTTAACGATCTTCATAGCTGACGGAAGAAGATGCAAGATTTGCAGACGATGGCAACCTCGTACGCACGTCGCGTTCGCCAGGTCCTGATGACATGCTCTCCTATCATGATGTTAACCAATACATTCAACGGTGCGCAAATTTGGTGGGCCATCTTCACGAACCTATCACTGATATTCTGCCATGCAGGCGGAAAGCGAAAACAGACCTCAATAAGGACACGCCGTCACGAGCCGTTCACGAAACCTATATGAAACTGATGAGTATGGGGTACCCTAGCGCTGCTCCGGAAAAAGAGACAGACGAACAACAGATGCCAACAAGTGGCACCGAAGATGATGCGGACTACCGGTTGGCGCTGAAGCTGCAGCGAGAGGAGTTAGAGCAACGACATGGAGGTCGGAATATAGGACATGGTGATGTACTTTGTCATCCTGTGTTAAGGCGATGGGCCACGGACAAAGAGGACTTGCAGATGACAAGCGAAGGTGGTGCCAGTGCCGGTGAGGGTGAGGATTATGTTGGTAAGGGGAAAGGAAAAGCAGTCGATAAGGGAAAAGGAAAGGCGGTGGAAAAGGGGAAGGGGAAGGCTGTATACTGAACCATATAACGTGTGTAAATTCACTTGCAATGATTGAAGTTGCCGCACACACCGTGGGTCTGTCAAGGTCGTGAGGGACTCTATGTTTGCCATGTATCCAGAAGTATAGGCCCTGTAAAAATATCAATATCATCAATATTTCTCGGCGCCTACCCCATGACTCCATGGAGGGGGTGGGAAGGAAATAGGAAGTGGGTAGTGAAGTACTCGTGTATTAGAACCAGGTAAAGGATACAAGCCTAAGATCGTAAAGTCCATTAATCATGAATGAATGAAAGCTCCAGGTTCAAAAAGGTATTAGATACGAAGCAAAGAAGAAAAAGGTTTGTAGAATGGTGATGCCTAGGCGCAAATTCCTTCGTCTATCATGACCCCACATCGTTTGCACTTCACTCGGCGATCGAGAAGGCAAAGGCCTATTCCTAGCGGGAACCACACTATAGCCGCCAAAACACCTAGAAACGGTATGAGGGAGTGACAGCAAGTACACAATAAGGCAGACTCACCAAGGATGCCAAACTTGGTTTGTGCTACGTGGCCACCTTGCTGAAGGCACAACATCTCCGGATTATCTGGAGGTAGCAGGGACGCCAAGTGTTCCCCAGTAATGGGGCTCTGGTAGTGGTAGATTATAGGCTGGGGCATTACGGGTGGTGCTGGTCGGCCATGGATGGTCATCATAGGGGTAAATGACCGGCCTTGATGAACTGGTGGCTTGGGCTGCTGCTTATCAGATGGCACAGGTACCGCACCTTGAATTCAGTCAGCTTGTGGAAAATAGAACATCCTGAAGGTGCACGTACATTCGCTGGGCCCTTGTGCAGCGACAAACTCGTACGCAGGGGGGTTATCGGGGTAGGTGACCTGAGCGAAACAGGACGACACTGTGAGGACCATCGTCATCAAATTCGTGGCAGACATACCATATTCAATTGGGGTCAGGTGCTGCGAGTGCTAGAGACTGTCGTGGTCTTAAGTCAGAAAGATAGGCTGCGCAACCACTGCGCAACTACTGCGACCACATCGCTAGTCACGTGTATTCCCGGACCACGTGCTTGTGCATAGTTTTCGTTCAACTGCCTTTTTCGGACGCGTTCGTTAGGGCTGCTCTTTGATCTCAAAACGCACAAGTTTTTTTTCTCCCTGCCCCGTCCCTCAGAGATCGTCCAAAGACACACACGAAATGGACGGCACAGGCTCTTCTTCAAATCATGTCTCAACCGACGCATCATCCGATTCCATGACCTCGAGAGATTAGTTCGCACATACCTCCACATAGTACTTCCACCCAGATTCTAATCTCCATTTTGTTTCCTTTTTCTTCCAGCTACGCCGATTCTTATGCACATTTCGGTGCGCGATCAGCACATACATCAGTGTTGCTTCCACTCATACATTGCTTTTCATTGCCAGGCATTCATGAAGAGATGTTGAAGGATACCGTCCGGACGGGGTCATATCGCGCAGCGATCGTGAACAATGGACACCTTTTCAAAGGAAAGACCGTGTTGGATGTTGGTTGCGGAACTGGCATTCTCAGCATGTTTGCTGCCAAGGCCGGGGCCTCTCACGTAGTTGGAGTGAGCCACTGAACTGACTCGGCGCGAATACATCCTCATCATTGCCCCACTTGCAGATCGACATGTCAAACATAATTGATCAAGCACAAAATATCATAGAGGCAAACGGCTTCAAAGACAGTACGTCTACGTTTGCGCCATACTTGATCATGTGTTACTAAACTCTATGTTTCCGATAAGCCATCACCCTGGTGAAGGGGAAGCTTGAAGAGGCTGAGCTACCAATAACTCAGTTTGACATCATCATCTCCGAGTGGATGGGTTACTTCCTACTTTACGAATCCATGCTCGATACCGTCCTGCTAGCACGAGACAAGTATCTGAAACCTGGTGGACTAATGTTCCCCGACAACGCGAGGATGTACTTGGCTGCAATCGAAGATCAGGATTACAAGGAAGAGAAAATCAACTGTAAGGCACCCTTCCACACCCTTAGTGATTGCTCAAATCAATGTCTGTTAGTCTGGGACAACGTCTATGGCTTCGATTACTCATGCATCAAGGGCATCGCATTACGGGAACCACTGGTTGATACTGTCGAACTAAAAGCAGTGGTCACAGATCCATACATGTTGAAGGTTTCGAAAATCAATTTTCCAGACATGATGGGTGCTGACCGCTAGTAGCATATCAACTTGCTTACCGCCAAGAAGGAAGACCTGAGTTTCGCAGTTCCTTTCACCCTCACCGCTACCCGAAACGACTGTAAACCACATTCCTTCTTTGCTGAACTTGTCTGACTGGTTTTCAGACGCTCATGCATTCCTCGCGTGGTTTGACGTGTCATTTGACTGCACGCACAAAAAGATTCAATTCTCCACGGGACCACATGCACAATACACCCACTGGAAGTAAGTCCCCCCACTGCGAACGTGGAATTGACCATGAATCCTGCACCAAGGCAAACCGTGTTCTACACGCCCTCCACGATCACTATCTCTGAGGGTGAAAAAATAACTGGCAGCCTCGTGTGTGCTCCCAACGCACGGAACAATCGGGATCTGGATATTACTATCGAGTACACTGCGGGCGGAGAAACGACAAAAGTAGATTATAAAATGTGCGTGATTCGTTCGATGTCACCCTGCCCGGGGCGCATATGGTCACTGGAGTTGAACGCTGACCGGTTGTCAGGTCGTAATCGACTACATTCCCTTTCCCGTGTGCACAACACCCCTCTACGCAAACATATATCTCCATTCATACCCTCAATATCTCATAATCCTTCGCCTGCACGTCACCCGCCATGTCGTGTGATTGGATTGACGGATGACAGGTATTAGATGTGTATCTACTCATTATATCTGTACTGCAGCATATTGTGCCAGCATATCAAACATATGTCCTATTGTACTGGTTCTGGGGTGTTCGTACAATGTGACCGTCTTGCTGCTGCCCACCAGCTTCAAGTATAGCCGACCTTTCAGATCTGCTTGCTTTCCGCAGCGACGGGAGGATGGTAGGACCTACCAACTCTTCACCGTTTTATTAACAGCCCGCCGACCAGGACTTGGGAACCGGAGCTGGGATATGTCGTATTCGCCAAGTCAAATAATACATGATAGGACCCGTGTCCCAAACCTACATGCCTCGCATTTCAGATCAAGCCAACTTGAAAGTGCTCGTAATCCAGCGCTCAAGTGCCTCATTATACTCTGCTGGTTTCTCCAACTGCAACCAATGCCCCGTATCAAACTCCACTATCGACAACCCGCCAACGGCATACTTTTCGATCTCGGCAATGGCAAACTCGCGAGGGCACACATAATCGTACTTTGCCACGGCCATGAAAGTGGGTTTTCTGATCTTGATGTTTTCCTCGGATACCGCTTTATTTGAGGTTGCTTAGAACACTATAACTGGGGACATATCTACGTGACGTACTGTCTTTGATTTGATCGTTGATCCCTTGTAAGTTGCTCTTGTACCAATTCAGGGGACTTCCCAAGCCTCCTTCCAAGAGCGACGCTTTGATGTGCTTATAATGCTTTACCGGATTATTCAGTGTACTATCCTCTCCGGAAGATAAGTGAGCATGCACGTACTTCAGCAGTAAGGTAGTGTGCTCTTGGGAGCGACCCTCCTTGCCTCGCAAACGCTTCCCACTCTCCGGGGAGATTGACGTATGTCTTCCAGATCTCCGGATCGGAGGGGTACACCACGTCGATGAACGAATCGATCTTTGGGCATCGATTAGCACAGGTCCGGCCAGTCACACTCAGGGATCGAGGCCTACATTATTCTCTATCACGGAAGCAGCATCATCTTGCGTAAAGAACGTCCAGTACCCCATCAAGGGGCGACCATACGTTTGCTTTTGATGCTCTATAATACTTTCCAAAGGCGGGAAAACCGACGGGGGAAAGTATGTGACTACGGTGAAGGCGAAGCCGAGGAATCTGTCAGAGTGCTTCATAGATAGTATACCCGCGATGGCTGAGCCCCTGTGTCAATTGTACATATGACAGTGAGTGAACAATCGGGCCTGACAGTCGTTGGCCATTCGCAGGCGCACTCGGACGCACCAGTCATGTCCAATCACGATTACATCTTTGACACCTTCCTCGTCGAGGATCTCCACCATGTCTCTCGCGACTTCAGTCTGCAAAAAATCCGCAGGATTGGTCGTCTTTGGTTCCGTCTTCCCGAATCCTAACAGGTCAGGGACGACTAATCCGTACCCCTTGGGCTCAAAAAAGTTGATCTGATGATACCAGTCGTATGAAGTAGATGGGAAGCCATGTATGAATAGCAGAGTAGGCTTTTCCGGCTGTGCTGTTGCAAATAGGTAGTGATATGTGATGTCTCTTCGAGTTTTCTTGTACTTGGATTGTACGTTCTCCATGACGTGGGGTGTTAGGAAAATCTTAAAGAGGTGAACAAGAGACTAACACATTCAACTTCACCTCTAAAATAGATCCGACGAATGAGGCAAGTATTGAACAGCAACTAGTTTCCATGTGTGTACTTTGAAACACGGGCGGTGATTCTGAGTCGTGCAACTCACCATGATAGTACTAGCCCAAGTCTCGCTCCAAGGGTCCAAATTGGAGCGAAACCTGGGAGTTTTGGTGCGTCAGCACAACCGCTCGCCGAGCGTTGCCCCTTGTTTTCATGTTACGCCGACCGTTAGGGGATGGTGTACCACCGCAGCGCCAAACCAACCAGGCCTCGACTCCATTTTGGGCAAGTTCACAACGGCAATCCACTTACAAACGTTTTGCGCCGATCTACAAGTCAAATGTCTGTGCAACTGCGCAGCGATTGAACCCCCCCCCCTCCCGCCTTGCTATGTGCGGGAGCTGGTATCATCGGAGCATACTTACACGGAATGAACCCAAAGCAGAACCGGAGCTAGGATACGTCGTATTCACAAGGCTGAAAAATACACGGTATCCTTGTCTCCCAAACCTACACACCTTGCATTTCAGATTAAGCTACTTGCAATCCAGTGCTCAAGTGCTTCACTGTACTCTTCTGGTTTCTCCAATTGCAACCAGTGCCCTGTATCAAACTCCACTATCACCGCCAACCCCCAACAGCATACCCTTCGATCTCGGCAATGGCGACCTCGCGAGGGTTCACACAGTCGTACTTTGCCACGCCCATGAAAGCGGGCTTTTTTTATTTCCTATTAATTCAAAGCACTATAACTGGGGACATATCTGTGTGACGTACTTTTTGATGTTATCGTCGGTCCCTTGTAAGTTGCTCTTGTAGCGGTTCAGGAGACTTCCCAAGCCTCGATGTCTTGACGTGCCCATAATGCTTTACCAGGACTATCCAGTGCACCATCTTCTCCAGAAAGATAGCATAGCATGGACGTACTTCAGGGGTCAGGTAGTGTGCTCTCGCGAGCGTCTTTCCTTGCCTCGCGAACGCTTCCCACTCTCCGGGAAGATTAACGTATGTCTTCCAGATCTCCGGATCGGCGGGGTACACAACTTGAAATCGATGCACGAATCCATCTTCGGGCATCGATCAGCACAGGTCCCACTAGTCACATTCAGGTACCGCGACTTGCACTCTTCTCTATCACGGAAGGAGCATCATCTCGCGTAAAGAACGTCTAGAACCCCAGCAAGGGGCGATCATGCGTTTGCTTTTGGTGCTCCAGAATACTTTCCAAGGGCGGGAAGACTGATGGGGGAAAGTATGTGACCGCGGTGAAGCCAAAGCCAGACTTTCTGGGGAAGTGCTTCACAGATAACATACTCGTGATGACTGAGCCCGTGAGTCAATTGTGTTCTCAGTGCAAGGTCGGGCCTGATAGTCACTGGCCATTACCGATTGTGCCCAATTGTGATGACATCTTTGACACCTTCCTCGTCGAGGATCTCTACGATGTCTTGCAGCTGTCTTGCGCGAGTTCAGTCTTGTTCAGTCTGCCAAACTCCGCAGGGTCGGTCGTCTTTGGTTCCGTCTTCCCATGTCCTAAAAGGTCAGGGACGATTAATCCGTATACCCCTTGGGCTCAAGGAAATTGACCTGATGGTACCAGTCGTATGAAGTAGCTTTCCCGGCTGTGCTGTTGCAAACAGGTAGTGATAGGTGATGTCTCTTCGAGTTTTCTTGTACTTGGATTGTACGTCCTTTTCTCCGTGTCAGAAGGATCTGGGTGACCGAAAGACTGCCGCATTTCAACATCTCCTACATAGATCCGATGTATATGGCAAAGTAGAATGGCAACTAGTTCCACGTGTGCTATGAAATGCAAGCGGTCGTAAGTTAGATGTCTGGCTAGCGCGGGAGCTGGTATCATCGGAGTATATGAAGCAGCGCGGACCCAAAGCACCGAGATAGAGACCGAAATCAAGAATATTAGTCCAAGTCCTGCATGATCATTTCCTTGGTATCACTCGCAGACCGCCGTGCCACGATCCTGCATGAGAACGGTTCTGGGCGTCTGTCGTTTGTTTATCAGATACCGGCCAACGGGAAGCAGACAACTGCAGCGAACCAAACACTCACGAAGTCACCTCGGGCGTAAACTTGGGCTCGATATCAATGTCGTTGCCTTGCTCGTCTTTCTCTTTCGAAAAAGAGAATGACGCAAGCATGGAGACAATGGCGATCCAGAGGGATGCGTCGGCGGAGTGTTTGCCTGGGCAGACCCTATGAGCCCTTGTTAGCCTTGTCATTTTCGTTCAGCTTAGCTGCGACAAACCTTCGTCCGAAACCAAAGGCGTAAGGGATGTTATCCTTTGTAAGTGTGCCATCTTCCTTGAGGAAACGTTGTGGAATGAATTGGAATGGTTCTGGGTATGTCTTTTCATCGTGGGCTATGGCCCTGCCAAGTCGGTTGGATGTCAGGTCGTGTGAAAGTCAGATCGGATACATACCATGAATTGAGAAAGACCGTTGCCCCTATGATAATATTTGGGTCTCGGAGGCAGAAACAATCAGCGGACTGGAGGACGAACCTTTCGGGATGTACATGCCCTCGTACACGTCCTCGTTGGTCGTTGCGTGTGGTAGTGCTTCAAGCCAATCAATAAAAGTCAGTGAAAGCGGCAGAGTTACTAGTACAACTAACCCAAAGGAGCCACAGGGTGCCATCTCAAGGTCTCCCGCAGAAGCGCTTCAACGAAAGGCAGCGAGGCCCTATCATCGAAGCTGGGAAGTCTGTTACCCCCTACTACGCGATCTATCTCCTCCTGCGCCTTCCGCTGGGCTTCTGGGAACAGTACCATCGCGAGGACGAACACTTGAAGGGTGAAGGCAGTCTATGTTCTCTTCATCAGACATTGCAAAGAAAGTGTAGCAAGAAGGGCCCACAGTATCTGACGCAGCTGTGTCGAATAGTGAGCTACTCTTTGAATGAAAAATCTATCTGCATCTACTTACCACCATAGGCAACCGGGCAAGCGTTTACGATGGCATCCGTTACCTCTGGCAAGTTACCTTTGCTCTCATTGCGCCTAATGGCGTCGCTCATCATCGATGGCGTGTCCGTTCCAGATGCCTTGGGGTTTCTTAGAGCGCTGTGTGACAAAAGACGACACACGCACCATTTTTTCCTTCACCATTTTGTAAGGAATTGCGCGAAAATCGTCTGCGTATTGCTTTGATTCGGCCGCTTCGGCCTTGAACGAGCCAGGCATCCATGTGGGCAGTTTCAGGACTTGGAGGCAACATGAATTCAGGACAAGGTGACTTGATTGCGCAAGGTGACTTACGGAAAGGAAATACCTGGAGAAGGGCGGCCGTCTCTGGCCGCGCGCTCTTCACGATGGCCTCCATACCTTTCTCGGCAAACTCAACGAGGGGATCGTTTGTTGGAGCTGGGTCATGTCCATATATGATCGACAAAACAATCGACGAGGAATAGCTGAACGGTGGTATTGAGCAATTACGGCAGGAGGATAGAATGACGACACAGACGTGTAGAGATGCGCAGGGAAACGTTTTGGATCGTCAAGCAAATTGAGAAGCAACTGACGAGCTTTTCTTAGTTGCATTGGCCGGTAGGTCAAGGAAACTTCCGAGTTCAAGGCTTGATGGTAGAGACGACGATGTAGACGCCAGGTGTCGCCGTACGGCATGAAAATAACGCCAGTGTCAATTCCATACCTGTGGCCACTCAATGAATAAATAAGTCACGACTGTAAGAATATATACGGTACGGCGCGGTTGTTGCAAGGTATGGCCGGTCTGAGTAATTGGTTGATCGAAGCTCAGCCAAGTCGTGAGCTACCTTGGCAGAGTTTACAATGAGGACGTCCATGTTCAGGATACGAGCGTAGACGAGGTCTCCTGTGATGGATTTCAGTCAGAACCGCAAGATGAAAAATGGTAAGCATGCGCACCGAATGAAGCACCCCATTCGACGTAAGTGGCCCAAGGCTTAGTGACATCAATGCTTAAGGCAGCTCCCAGCAAAGGAAGTCCCTTTGGCCCCGGAGGCAGGGGAAATTTGCTGGCGCCCTTTCTTCGCTTACCGACATATCGGGCGGCAATGAGCAGCACAACCAGGGGGACGAGGGCATCACGGAGCGACAACACCATTAGTACAGCGGGGAGCTGGAAGGTGCAATGGCTGGAGGGGTACGCAGTGCGTATATATAACGGCGGTACCAGGTGTGCATGTGCCAAGGCCTTGATTCATTACCGCAGCAAGTAACTATTTTGGGAAAAAAGATGTGATGAACAAATTTAAAGGCACAGCCTGGTAAGATGGATCTCACGTCCCGCGCAGCGGATAGTCCCGGGACCCGTGTTACACGACTTAAGTACTTGACATTCATTCCAAGTGATTGTTTTCCCAGAGAAATGTTATCACTGGTAATAACCACCGCCTTGACGGCAAACGTCTTGAGGACCAGATTGCAGACGCCGTTGAGCACAAGCAACTGGCAAACCCACCTCAGTCAGCCTACTGAGCTCGGGAGAAAGCAACAGCGACGCAAAATGGTATGACAGTAAATATTATATATGAGACTAAGTTTCTCAGAGAGGGCCGGATGTCTAAGAAATTGAGTGAGAGCCCTGGAGAAACACTGCCAGTGCGGGCTTGAACTTCATGCAAGGGAAACGGCCCGAAGGAGATCAACTTGGCAGCGTATCTTGACGGCGACTCCAGAGCACTGGCAGGAGGGCCGCTGCCTGCTACGGTGGGATCTATGCTGAACTCGATAAGGATACCTCGCTGCCCTATAGCATTCAGGTTAGAATGGGAGAAAGCCTCGAGTGTCGGCTCGGCATGAAAGCCCTGTGCATTAACCAGGTTGACGTTGACCAGAATACCCACGTCTTGCGTGTGAAGGATACATTCGGTGGAGCTTCTCCGTGACTGCCTGGACGAAGGAACGCGAGGACCTGCGAGTGCTTGGACTTCGCCCCCCGGGGAGCGACTTATTCTTTGCGAGGCGGTCTTGAGACAATAGGGCAAGCAGAATTTAGAGAAACTCCTTGGAGTTTGGGGAGCGGCGGAGAACGAATATAAACAGCTTATGGAACTGGTAGGGGATGTTGATATTCGAGGACAAAAAGAAAACAGGCTAGTCACGACGACGAAGTGGCCAACGAGAAAAGAGCAAAGTGGTACGCAGCACTAGGAGAGTAGCGCAGCAGTGAGAGGACCAACAACGTCCACGGTCGAGTCCGGGTTCGACACGGATTCCAATAGCGGTGGACCGACCGATCTCCTAGAGGTTACGAACCTCGTGACCGAGCGTGTTCCACACGTCGTTGATCTTGTGGCCGAACATTCCACGGAGCTTCTTCAGCTCGCGATAAGTGTCGGGCCCAGTCGGCTTTATCCATGGCGTCTTTCCCGTGCGATACTGGTGTCAGGAGATATACCCGCATAATAGAACATTATCGTGCGGAGAGGAGTCTAAGAAACACTGGATGGGTAGTCATCGCAGTCTGAAAAGTCGCGACAGTACTTGTCACTCACTCAAAAGCGGTAACTACCAGGCTCCTTCACCCCGCCGCTGTTCGTGTAGGGGCGATCTGTTAGGGAGCGTGGACCCTGATGCCCACTCTTTTCACCAGAGCTTTTAGTCCCAATGTGAAAATCTTTCGAGTTTCCTGTGCGCGTCACTATACCCCTAAAGCGGTGCTATCCCTTAAATTCTACGATTCCATATGTAGCTTTGCGTTTCGAATTTCGTTGACCTTTTTGGCCGTCTTTCCGGCCCTATTAAATGTTCGGCGCGATGTTTGTAAACCAGCCTGGCTGCCTGCGCGCGATTGGGCTGAAGAGAAGGCGCGTGAGACGCTTCGCACTACAAAACAACGGAGCGATTTTCGTGCGGAACGTGTGGATGACCGTGTCCAGGACACCGAACGAGATACTTCGGTGAGGCGTGAGCAACGTTCAGCAGCACGAACACGAGACGAAAGCCTGCGTATGCGGGGAAATCAAGCATTTGAAGACATTGATTTCCCTGAACTCAAGACTGTTCAAGATAGCAAGGTTATTGTTACTGTATGGCAGGAGAAAATGGTTGCCGAAAAACATGTCACACACTCTTGTGCGGTCTGTGCACGACGGACTTACTCAAAGATCGGGTTAACAGACAAGTACAAAGCCCAGGAAGGAATCTTGAGGTGTAAGTGATCTGAGTGTGACAAAATTCAATTTGGGATCAAACTTGCTGGGCGAGCCGTGTGACCCGGACGTGACCAAATTTTGCATTATTAGCACAAAAGACCCCTGAGCTCGGTACATACTTTTTTGAACATTGCACAAAGATAGAAATATGGAAAAATTTGTAGGTAATGAAGATACATCAATAGTATAAGTTCTTTTCTTCCGGGACACGTAGTTCTTGTTGCTGAAGTTGTGGAAATGATTTACTCGGTTTTTTGCACCAGGCTCGACAGTAGTACGTCAGCGTGCACCCGGAAGTATTTAGAACGGTTCGGAACCTCCGGAAGCAAAAATGCGATTTATGTTACGTAATCTCCTAAAATGGGAGGTGTTATTGTTGTGGAGAACAATGACTTGGAGCTATGCTGGCAGTAGACGTTGCCCAAGGACACGTCTACCAGGACAATGAACAGTCCCCTTTCAAAAGGACAAAGAAATGGGTTGTCTACCCACCTTCTGTTGGGTCTCTATTATACCCTCTCGATTTCTTGCCCTTTCCCTCGACGATCCCAACTAGTCTTTCTTTCGACGTCGCAGGCCGACCCATTCAATCCAAATGTCCTTTTCCTCTCGTCTGCCTAGGGCCATATCTCCACCACCAGTCTACGACGCTCGCTCGACACCACAGACTTCACCCACTTCGTTGAAGCCATATCTTCAACTTCCCCACATACTTTCTCTCACATGGCTAGCCTACCCAATTCTTTCATTGATATTCGTCATCTTCAGGCTCCAGCTCTCGTCTGCCGAATCTCAAACAGCTGTCGCAAATGCTAAGGGTGACCTGCTGACAGCTTGTCAGGCCGCAGAGCAAGCTGCGACCGCAGCCGCTAGCATGCCTCGCTACATGGCCATCGCCACCAATCAGCAATTCGCAGAGGCAATCAATGGAACAATGAATGCTGCCCGTGCTGCTCTCATCTTGGCATTGACAGTCATGGAGGCCATCATCAACTTTCTTATCGATATCTATCGTTCGACGTTCCTCTGCTTTCTCGAACTCGTGGTTGTTGGTGGACTTGATCTGCTCATTAGTGCTGTACAAGAGGTATGTCTTGCGCTAAACTCATTCAACGTTCGCTGATAGGCCAACTAGATCACTTCGTTCTTACAAAACACGCTAAATAGCATTGTCTCCGGACTCAAGAATGACGCCACCACCCTCAATTCCGCCATTCAGAGTGCTGTAAATACTGTAAACCAGATCAACCCCTTTGGGAACATCCAAGCGCCTCAGTTCAACGTCTCTAGCCTTGATGCACTGTCAAGTATCACCATCCCAACGGACTTTGAGAATGCTTTGGTCCAGCTGAATAACTCGCTGCCAAGTGTCTCTTCAATCAAGAATTCGATCGAGGATCTGTGAGTTCATCTGCTCAACGTTTGTCCAGCAGGTTCTAATCTATCCCAGTGTCGACACTCCCTTTGAGGCTGTTAAAGCTGATATTAACAATACATTTATCGGTCTCACCTTCGATGCTGCAGTCCTTCCCGTGCCAGATCAAAACGCCCTCTCCTTTTGCAGCAACCTCGATACCTCCTCGGTCGACAATCTTGGGAATGATCTCCTTCAGATCACCAAGATCGGCACGGTGATCTTAATTGCAGTTCTGTTGTTGCTGCTTGCTGGTCATACTGCCCTCGAGTGGTACAAGTGGCGTTGCCTCCAGAATCACCTGCGTTACACACGTGAAGCATGGATGTCTGATCCAACTATTTACCACACCAGCCCTTCCAAGGGAGCTCCATCCGTAACTCTTACAGATCACAACCTCCTCATGCTTCAAGCAGACGGCCAGCACCCGTTGCTCACTCGCATCGCCAACACGCTAGCTGCACGTCTCCGCTTCACGCCTTCCCAACACATTCATCTTCGCTGGTTCTTGCACTATATCTTCCACCCTCCGGCGCTTGCCTGCTTCCTCATCGGCTTCTTTGGATTGCTCTCCGTCCAAATTCAGCTCATCGCCATTGGCCCACTGGAAGCCAAGTATTCGGCTGAAGCAGCAGCGAGTGCGCAAGACTTTGCTAATACGATCGCGATGCAGATGAATAGCAGCATGTACAACCAATCCGCAATGTACGCCAACGGTGTCAACACGAAAGTCGATAACGTGCAGTCCACGATCAATAACGGCCTCTTCGGCTGGGTGAATGGCACGACGACGACGCTGAACAACACGCTCAATAACTTCTACACGGATGTTCAAAACATCGTGGGTGGCGTGTTCAATGGAACGATCCTCGAAACACCTGCACAGGACTTCATCAAATGCTTGATTGGCTCAAAGGTCGAGGCGCTCGAGGAAGCGCTTACTTTCCTGAACGAAAACCTTAATGTCGATCTTCCTCGTGTCAACGAAAGCATCCTCGTGCTCTCACCTACCGATGTCAATGAAATCACCCAGCCCATCGCCACTGCTGCTATCGGTGGAGGCCAGGACAATTCTAACGGTCTCATCGGCAGACTTGTGGCAACTTACGTCAACTCACTTGAGCAAGAGCGATTGATGTTCGCCATCTTCATGGGCTTGTGGGGATTGGTGGTGCTAATGGGCCTTGCCATCGTGTTTTGGCATTCACACGGCAAGAATTGGGTGGAAGCGTACAAGAAGCGGAAATGGCGAAAGGAACAGCGAGACGGCCTCGAGGAGTTCGTCACCCCATTCAAAGATGGAGCACACGCGTCTCATGTTAGGGATACTGGGAAGGGGGAGAGCATGCCTGATTCTGCCTTGCGATCGTTCACTCCACTTCCCGAGCCTCGGTCTGCTTTCAGCATAAATCCTTTCCGTCCGTCTACTCAGCCGCCGCCGAACCACCCTCTCAAATCGCTGGAGCCAAAGTTCGAAAAGAGTTGGGATAGCTTATTCCATGAAGGCACGGAGAACAAGCAGCCACGACCTTCTGCACTCAGTCGTGCTGTTAGTGGTCCAATGAGGGTCATGAACTTGGGGAAGAAGAACAAAGAAGGTGTAGTCGCGAACTCAGAGGCAGCTCCTTCGGAAGAGAAACCCAAGGCAGCCTGGTTCAAGCCCGTGACGGGTTGGTTCTCGACGAAGGCTCCTGAGCCTGTCTCTGAGTTTGTCGTCAATAGACCCAGCACTCGTCCTCCACGCCCGCGACTGACAATCTCAATCGAAGGAGCAGCCATTGGTATGCCGAATGACTTCCCAAAGATCGACACATCACCCTCACCTGTTCATGAAGAGCCTTCGTCTGCGTGGTCCATCTCACCACTACCACCACCACCACCCACACTCCCGTGGGTGAAGACCATTCCACCGAAGAAGGCTGTCCCTCTCACTTTCCCCCCTCCACCACCCCATCCCCGTCCGCGGAACGCGAGTGTTCCCACCGATGTTGGTATGACGCCTCCAGATCACACGGATCCTAGCCCCTTGGCCATGCCGCTGCACACCGGTTTCGAGGCTCGGCACGCCACCCAGCAATCCGTCCACCTCACACTCTACCCAACGTTCCTTGCGCCTCACTCCAACAACAACCTCGCCCCTCCACAGGACATGCACAAGCGCTCGTCGACGGCTACAAATCCAATGCCGGTCGTACCACCGCTGGCAGGTCCCACGAGACGACATGAACACGCTAGGTCAACGTCCCGGCTTCTCACGAATCCCTATGTGCCCCCTTCCAGCGATGCTGTCGATCCGTTTGCCACCCCTTTTGACGACGATGCCGCTGTGGCGAGCCCAAAGACGGCTAAGAGAATCACGAATCCTTTCGCCGGCCTTGCCTTGTAGTCTTCCACCTTACCATCTCACCTCATGTCTAGGACAACCGATATACCTTACCGTTGACGCTAATATTCTTTCTCCACGCAGCGAAATCTGACTCTTCCAATCTTTTCATGATATATTGATAACTATAACTTCACGTGTACTTTCTTGATGTATCTCTAGTGAACAGCCTCTCGTTTTACGCACGCAGTTTTCCGCTGGTAGTCGGATGTCAATGTATTCAAAGTGAACTCTTAGACCTTATTTGCGCGGCTCCCGCAGGGTTGAAGCCTAGTAAAGCTCGGATTTGGGCCAAACAATAACACTAGTTTTACGCAAACTGGTCAGCGCAGATCCCTGAACATGATACTTCCACTCACGAGGATGTGCAGTATGCCTTGTCGTTCAGCCTCCCGAGGATGCTGGGCCAGCTGCCCGGGAGCTTGTTGGTGATATCATGAAATTCGCTTGAAACTATGACGAGTCGCGAGGCATTTTCTGCTGTTGTTGTCTTGATGAGGTGGGGAAGCATCAAGATACTGAGTAGAGCGGTTGATAACCTGCAGATTACCACATGGCAATGTGAGTGCAAGGACATGTGCGGGACGAACGTAGTCTCAAATCCGTCTTGTGTTGTTGAATATCTTACGGTCACAAGGACAGCGTTGGCTATGAGTGCGTTCATCGCAAAATCCTCGGCCTCGACCCTATCAGCAAACTTGCGCAGAGTCAAAAAAAAAAAACAGCCCCAAGGGCCAGGATTCGATATTCTTGATAATAAAACGGTCTTCAACATCTGCACAAGGAGGGCGATCCACTCTTTGAGTCAGACATCCCAGACACTCAGACGGATGCATTCACCTTCTTTCGTCTGTTTGCACTTGGCTTCGTCCCGGCTAGTAAGGAGAAACTTCTTGGACTTGAGCTTCGCGACTTGTACAGCTGGAAGTTCCAACCCAAGGCCAACGTTTGAATCGACGCCAACAATCGACTTGTCGCTGACATCAGCAGATGCAACAGGGATCGTCGTCCACTGTTCACGAATGAACGATGCGAACGTGTACTTGCCCATAACGGCTATGGCGTTGTGTTATGCTAGATGGCAACTTGAAAGGAGGGAAATAGATATACCAGTGGGAGGGCGTTCTTCAAGTTGCATGAAACTCATAGGATTATCCTAGGATGGTTGAACTCATAGTCATCGTCTTCGTAGTGGCGCCGTCGAGAAAAAAAAAAGCCCCTATCAATCAGGCCGTCAGTGATAAATTACATGACTTCCCTGGTGAGCGGTCAGGATGTTCACATCTCCACACTTGGTTGGCCAGGCAACGCTATCCGTGATTCTCATCAGATCTATGCACCTACACCGAGTGCGTTTCTCCAAAGCGGTCCACCAACGTCTCCAAGTACTCTCTCTACTTCAGCCTGCTCCAAGTTGAGTATAACCCTTCGCTCATCAACCGGCTTCCTTGCCGCTGTGAACCCATCCTCCATGAGCATCGCCCGCGATGCAAGGAGGGAGTCCAAGACAAACGTGAGCTCTCCAAGCGTCGGTCTTCGTGTCGATTCTCCCTCCCCGAGCGTGTCTACGTAGATGAGGTGTTGCTGCTGAATCTGTCAGACCTCACAAATCAGCTCATGTGTGCTACGGAATGTGCAGTAGATGCGCACCTCCCCTAACTGAATCTCTTCTACCCCCTCCCTTTTCATACACTTTACCAACGCAGCCAACATGATCCTCTCGTGCAAACTCAACTCCCTCAAAAATGCGGCCGTCGGACTGTTGTGCATTACCCTAATAACCTCCTTCACGTCCTCCATCCCCGCTGTCTTTCCTTTTGGATGCACGAGCTCGACGGCTCGTCGACAGATATCCAGGACACGGCGAGCATCACCAGAGATGGAGGACACTTTCATGGATGCAAATTTGACGCCGTCGGCGGTGATGACATCTCGTTGGTGTTGTGAGGGGAGATCTTCTTTGGCTGTGAGGAGACGTGCGTGTACGATCTTCTCAAGTTGGGGAGTTGTATATGGCTGGAAATTTATTCGGATCATGCCTTGCATAACAGTGGTTGGGATACCCTGTGGAGGGAAAAGATTGAATGTTGACTTACCTAGTCGACTGCGCACGCGCCCACTCATGACCCTCTCTGGAAGGTCCATCGTATTCGCAACCGCAAGGACAACCAACTTTGAACCAGCTAGTGTAGGCCAATTGAAAAAGTTATAAACGACGTCTTGTTTTGCCGTTACCAGTTGATCCAGTTCGTCCATCAACACTACGCTAAACGTCCGAATGAGGGCTGTTAATACACGATACAGGCAGTAGGAGATCACTACTAACCATGCGTGACCACCAGGACCAGCTCTGACACCCGCGCTAAAGTGCTTACCGAGCTGCTTGAGGGCCTCCTTCGAGCTGGCCTTGAGATATCCATCTGCAGCGACGTCATGACCAGAGACTGTCTCCCAAAGGAGGTTATAGGCCGCAGGGGGCTCTGGGATCTTGAGCCCGTTAATCTCGACGTATGTGAAGGGGTTTGTCTCCTGGAAGGGACGGTCAGCAATATTCGATGACGAAAGGTCAGAGACGTACGCCATTCTCTGCCATGCGCTTGAGTTCACGGACGACGGCATGCACCGTGGCTGTTTTGCCTGTCCCTGGCACTCCTGATATGTCTATCCCAACCACTGAATCAAAAGGCTACCCGATAGAGGAAAGCACTTACAAACACATCCTCCACTCCCTTCTTCAAGGAGCTCCTCTACTGTACGCAAAACACGATCATACTCCTCCTCCCGACAAGGCAATACATCCGGGCGTGCTGCAACATGCAGGACATGCATAGCTCTTAACCAGGCGTCCTCGGGCAGCTTCTGCAGCTGCCTATAATGTTCTTGTGTTAGGTCGGGCGGTGGGACACGTACAGCGGGTCCTTTGCGGTTATTTCTTTTCCGAATGGCAGCTTTGGAGTGTGGTGTTGGCGCTGCTAGCTTCGTGGCACGAGGTTTGCGGGGGGTGGACTTTGATGGGGTGCTGAGGGTACGTTTGCGTTTGCGGGAGGGCGTCTTGGGGACGTCGTCTTCGAGTATTTCACTGTGGAAGTCCGGCTCGGAGCCTTGGTCATCAGCAGCAATGGAAGGAATGTCCACTTCTTCATCTTCTACGGGTTCTTGATACTCGTAGTCAGTATCGGTTTCTCGTATTGACGGTTCGTCCTCTTCAGTGACCTTCTTCAGTTTTGGGCGTTTCTGAGGCTGGGTACGTTTCCGCGTTGGAGACTCTACGGCGACGTTCCAGGATCTTCCGCTGATTTGTTCGTCAACAGACTCGGAGAGTGCATGTGCTTTATGATGTTTCCAGTCGAATTCATAGTACAGACCTTTCCGGGAGTCGAGGGCAAGATGACAGTAGAAGTCAGTGATATCATCCTGTCTGGGGGCCACGGCACGAGGACGTTTGGAGGATGAGGAGTCTTCCTCCCGTTTCGGGGGCTGGTCGGTTACGGTACAGTGACAGACTACACTCGAGGGTGGTAGGATTGCTTCAGTGTCAAGCGTGAAGTACACTTCGTTCTTCGAACAAGCGTTTGAAGCTGCTAATCACAAAAGCCACGGTCCGACGGCTTACCTCGGTGTGCTCCCTTCTTGGCCGTACTCTAGGAAGTTCCACTGGCCTTTGAAACCAATGTACCCGAATGAAGTTGTTGGACGATTCTCTTCCCGGTTGTTCCGTCCTGAGTTCCCACATGGACGTGATAACTCCAACACTACGATACCTCGCAGCACCTGTCATCACACAAACCGTGTCACCCACTTTGAAAACCTCCTCGTTACTGGGTTCCGGCCTCGTAGAACGTGGTTTGCGCCTAGAATCTGCTCTGAAAGATGGTGGCGGAAGAGGCTTCGAGCGGGTGAACGAATGGTAAAAAGCAGTTTGCATCCCAGGCTGTGGCTTCCAATTCTCGTCCTCTGCAAGAACCTGGTAGTCTTCCCAGGTGCTTTCTTTGGTGTAAAATGCTTCAGATGTCCAGAGCGTGGATTTGTCGGCCCAAGCGCTGGGATGGACGGGTGTGACGAGCTGTTGGTAGCGTTTCGAGCGACGCGAAGGCGTTACTGGTGTTTCTGCCATTGTTTCTTGGTAAGAAAGGCCACAGGACGTTTAATTAGCGGGTGGTTGGAAGTCAAGTCTGGCAGTGAGGACGCGGTGTGACAGGCGCGTGACGGACGCGGTCAGTGACTACTAGATCTAGACTTGGCTAATGATAAGATCTTTTTTCAGAGTCAAAGATCGGAATGTCAATGATCAACTCGTTTCTTGATTCCTTCATCACCCGAGTGGTGTCAATCCTCACGTTCTGATATCAGGACTTCGGTGAGTAGCTTCTCACTGGTCCCAGTATTTCTATAAAAATTTGTTCTTGCAGGCAACCGTGACCATGCTCATTCTTCCAGGATCGTCCGCGCTCACACCAACGAAGCGTCAGACCCTTCTGCGGGACATCCGGAATAAACGTGATGATATCGACTCCGTAGATGCGGTCTTTATTCACCTCGTCAAATGCCTAACACACGCTTTCGAAGAGGAACTCCAGAAACCAGAGTCATCTCACAGGCAGTCGCTGAATGTCCTCCTAGATTATGGAGACAACGTTCAACTACCCAGCACATTGGAAACTCTACAAGGTGGTCAAAATGTCGCCTACGTTCTTCCGAGAACAGGTTCCATATCGCCATGGAGCAGCAAAGCGACAGATATTGCAGGGATCTGCAATCTCGGAGAGCACATCGAGAGACTCGAGCGGGGCGTTGCATACGTGTTCCACATGACAGAAGGCAAGATACTTGACGAAGGGACGGTGTCTGAAATTTCGCATCTACTACATGACCGCATGACCCAGGTCATACAGCTTACCTTACCTCACGAGGATGCGATGTTTAGACACCAAGCACCGGGCTCTCTGCGGAGTGTAGAACTCAGGAGCCAACCTGATGAAGCCTCGGACGCTACAGTTGCCAGAGAGCGTCTCTCTGCCGCTAACAAGACGCTAGGTCTTGCTCTCGCACCAGACGAAATCGATTATCTAATCGACGCGTTCGTCGCTGGAGCATCCCCGATCAACCGCAACCCCACCGATGCCGAGCTCTTCATGTTCGCACAAGTGAACTCAGAGCACTGCAGACACAAGATTTTCAATGCCTCATGGACCATTGACGAAACCTCTCGCGATAAATCACTCTTCCAGATGATTAGGAATACAGAGGAGAAAAGTCTCAACAAAGCTATCTCTGCATACTCGGACAACGCCGCCGTCCTGGAAGGGTCCACCGTTCCCAGATTCGGAGTTTTGCGCAACGGACCCAAAGATGCGCACCTCTACACCTCGAAAGACGAACCCAACCCCATCCTCATAAAGGTCGAGACACACAACCACCCTACAGCGGTCTCCCCATACCCAGGAGCAGCCACGGGTTCTGGAGGGGAGATCCGCGACGAAGGAGCCGTCGGTCGAGGATCCAAGCCCAAAGCTGGCTTGGGTGGCTTCACAGTCTCTAATCTCCTCATCCCAGGCTACGAGCAACCATGGGAAACTAACTTTGGTCGCCCCGCTCATATCGCATCCGCACTGGAAATCATGATTGATGGTCCACTTGGCGCAAGTGCGTTTAATAATGAGTTCGGGAGACCAGCACTTGCGGGGTACTTCCGCACATTCTCGGAGTTAGTGCCCGCATCGGAGGATGGGACGAAGAGAGAGATCAGGGGCTATCATAAACCCATCATGATCGCTGGCGGGTACGGAAACGTACGCCCCAACTTCGCAAAGAAGTCGACCATCGAACCTGGCGCGAAGATCATCGTGCTAGGAGGGCCTGGAATGTTGATCGGTTTGGGAGGTGGAGCTGCGTCTAGTCAGGTGTCTGGTGCAAGCTCAGCAGAGCTTGATTTCGCGTCTGTGCAACGAGACAATGCAGAGATGCAGAGACGGTGTCAGCAGGTTATCGACGCGTGCGTGGGTCTTGGAGACGGGAATCCGATCCAAAGTATCCACGACGTCGGTGCGGGCGGGCTCTCCAACGCCTTGCCCGAATTGGTACATGACTCTGGGCTCGGCGCTACGTTTGAGATCCGAGACGTCCTCGTTGCGGATACCTCCATGTCGCCTATGGAAATTTGGTGCAACGAGAGTCAGGAGCGATACGTACTCGCTGTCTCCGCGGACAAAGCTACCGAGTTCGAGGCCATCGCGAAGCGAGAACGTTGCCCGTTCTCCATCGTGGGTCACGCTACGGAAGAGGAGGAACTCATCGTTACCGATCGCCTCCTTTTCCAGGACGTTATCCGCTTGAAGATGTCAACCCTCTTCGGAAAGCCCCCTCGTATGGCCCGAAAGGACAAAACTCGTAGGATCGCATTCGACCCCTTCGATTCATCCCTGTCCACCTATCTCCCGAACGTCATAGATCGTCTCTCAGCTGGGGTCGACCGCATCCTCCGCCTTCCTTCCGTAGGCTCCAAGTCCTTCCTCATTACCATAGGAGATAGGTCCATCACCGGCTTAGTAACCCGTGACCAGATGGTGGGTCCCTGGCAAGTCCCCGTTGCTGACGTCGCCGTAACCCGCTCATCTTACGGCTTCGACGTCATCGCCGGAGAAGCCATGGCCATGGGAGAGAGAACACCCGTCGCTCTCCTCAACCCCGCTGCCTCGGCTCGCATGGCAATCGCCGAATCCCTCACCAACCTCGCCGCAGCTTCTATCTCGGACATCTCCCTCGTCAAGCTGAGTGCCAACTGGATGTGTGCTGCGTCAAAGGAGGGGGAAGGGGTGGGGTTGTACGATGCTGTTGCTGCTGTGGGCATAGAGCTCTGCCCTACACTCGGGGTTAGTATTCCGGTTGGCAAGGACTCGATGTCTATGTCAATGAAATGGAAGCAAGGGGCCGAGCAGCGAGAAGTCAGCGCACCCTTGTCGCTCATCGTAACTGCCTTCGCGCCCGTCAACAACGTCGGCACAACTTGGACACCACAGCTCCGTACAGAGGTCGGCGAGCCGACCGTGTTAGTGTTTTTCGACCTGGCACAAGGAAACAAGCGCATGGGTGGATCAGCCCTAGCACAGGTGTTCAAGGAGATTGGCTCGGAGGCGCCGGATGTCGCGGATCCGGGCGTGCTCAAAGCTTTCTTCAATGGCTGCCAGAAGGCGAGAAAGTCAGGCCTGGTGCTTGCCTACCATGATCGCTCCGACGGCGGCTTGTTTACTACCCTTCTAGAGATGTGTTTTGCAGGTCGGGTCGGCGCGGAGATCTCGCTGGATCTGTTGGGTTCGTCTGACGATGCCATTGCAACACTGTTCAACGAGGAGCTTGGCGCCGTCGTCCAAGTGCGCAAGTCCGAGGTTGGCGAGCTGAAGAATACATTCGACAAAGCAGGATTCCCGATTGCTTCAATTTTCGAGATCGGTCGCGTCAACGCAGACCCCTCCAACCAGCATTTCACTATCAGCAAGGACTCCAGTGTACTGTTCTCACGTACACGAGGAGAGCTTCAGGAAGTGTGGTCGGAGACGTCGTTCAGGATGCAAAGTCTCCGCGATAATCCTTCTGCTGCAAACCAAGAATTCAGCTTAATCAAAGATGAACATTACAAGGGGTCATACTACAACCTCACATTCTCGTATGCCCCAACACCCTCCCGCGATTTAACGCAGCGCCCAAAAGTCGCTATTCTCCGAGAGCAAGGAGTCAATGGACATGTCGAAATGGCTTGGGCATTCACCGAAGTTGGCTTCGATGCCATCGATGTACACATGTCTGACCTCTTGAGCGGAGCGTTGTCTCTGTCGGACTTCCGTGGACTAGCGGCTTGTGGTGGCTTCTCCTATGGTGACGTGCTGGGGGGCGGAAAGGGTTGGGCACACTCAGTCCGCTTAAACGACACTGCAAGGTTGGAGTTCAAAGAGTTCTTCGAAAACAAAAACACCTTTACGCTGGGCGTGTGCAACGGATGCCAGTTCCTCAGCCACCTCCGGGAGATGATACCCGGTGCGGAAAACTGGCCTGATTTCAAGCAAAACGCCAGCGAGCGATTTGAGGCACGCGTATGTGTAGTCGAGATCTCGGACAGCGAAGCCACGCGATCCTCTGTGTTCCTACGCGACATGATCGGGTCCAAGCTCCCCGTTCCCGTCGCTCATGGAGAAGGACGAGCGTCGTTCGCCAAGGCTGATGAACAACAGGCTTTGCAATCGGGAGGCCTTGTTTCCATGCGATATGTCGATTCTAAGGGATTGTCAACGATGACGTACCCCCTGAACCCGAATGGCAGCGTCGATGGCATAGCTGGCGTGCAGACGCCGGACGGAAGGGTGCTTGCCATTATGCCTCATCCCGAGCGGGCGATTGCTTTGGAGAGCAATAGCTGGTACCCAGCTTCGTTCTCTGACACTTGGAAGGGCGTGGGTCCGTGGTTCAGGATGTTCCAAAGTGTACGAGCTTGGGTCAATTGATGGTGGGTTTCTCCATACGTCGCGTGACATTCAGAATCCCGATGACACTGCTTCTCAGGTGGAGAAACAGTGGCTTAACTAGATTTTTCGGGGAAAGAATGCTCAGCGCAGTGGAGCAGTCAATAGAAGACCAACATTTGTAGTAGGGTACCAACTTGAAGCAGGTGGTAAATGCGTGACGTTAACATTACGCATAGTGACTGTGTGACAATTTGTGACATCATCCTGTCACTGCTGCGATTTAGAACCATCATCCGAATCCTGAATCACAACGACCATGACCAGTGTCTCACCCTTCGCTCGTAGCAGCGCGTTCGATGAGCCCCGTCTGGGGACGCGCGAGCAAACCGTATGTACCTCCTAGCTCATTTTTTGTTCTCCTTGAATAAACCCGAGCAAGCGCCTTCCAGATCGAAGAAATGTACAGCGTTCCAGAGAGTTTCCTGGAAATTGAGGTTCGCAATCCTCAAACACACGGTGAGTAGGCGGCCCAATCTGCTGACTTCGTAGCTTGATGGTGCCTCAGGATTTGGTCGGAAGATGTTTACCGACTATGAGATCGTGTGCAAGGTATGTCCGCAGATGATAGCACTTTCACTGCAGCAGAATTTAAGCGTTGTATTTCACCATTCATAGACCAACATTCCTGCATTCAAGTTGCGTCATTCGCTCGTGAGACGCCGGTACTCCGACTTTGAGGCGTTCCGTGATGTTCTAGAGCGGGAGTCTACTCGTGTCAATATTCCTCCCCTCCCTGGCAAGGTCTTCACCAACAGATTCTCGGATGAGGTCATCGAGGCCCGCAGGGAAGGCCTCGAACGCTTCCTTAGCATCGTTGCTGGCCACCCCCTTCTACAGGTGCAGTATCGCCAACCCGTCTCACCCTACGTAGTTATCTCACGCATCCTTGCTTATCTCTAGACCGGCAGCAAGGTCCTGTGTGCATTTTTGCAGGACCCAGCTTGGGACAAATCTCAATGGCTGTAATCATTTCACCATCTTGATGGTTGGGTCCCATCCACTCCATTACCAAGCCTCCCATTTTGAATTCGCATCGGCTTATCGTTCCCGCGGAAGAACGCTCTGGTTCCCCCACCTTGTACCCTTAGGTGTCCTAGTGTCATTTCATGCTACACTTGGTTATTCTTGTATATTCACCTCTTTGATCCCCGCAACTCTATTCGTTATGTCAGAAATTGCAATACATGTGAGGTCCATGAGGCACCAGCTATGAACTGTTGGTCGTTTCTTCTTTATCTGCTGTGCGTTCGTGGACGACGATGTCCATGACGGATCTACAGCTCAGTAAGCCGTCATGTCACGAGAATCTCGTTCCGAACTCCTACCGCAAGTTCATCGAGTACCCAGTTTCGATGTCTGTCAGCGTCAGGACGTCAATAGTATGCACACCAGGAGAAAGAGCAACGAAGTCCATGCGGACAGACTGGCAGGTAGACGGCCTGAGTGGGCTGTCAAAATACACGAGTTTGGCATGGCGACAAATCGCAGACTCGTCTATTAACTCACCCGACCCTAACTCGGTTCTGCAAAGACAATATCCCTGGAGGGACGACGGAGGCCAGAAGCTCTTCAAGAGCAGCCTTTCCTGCAGGCCGCGCAGCGGCCTTGTTCTGCTCCGCTTTCCGCCGCCGTCGCCGATTGGCATCCGGGTAACTAACCTCAAACCTTCTCGTCCACGAACTCTGGTTGTAAACAAATATATCCAAAGTGAACCCATCAGAAGGATATATCATCCTCTGACCGAACCTGTCTTGGTTGTTGCTGTCGCCAGATTCAGCAGGCAAGAGGCCCACCGAGACGACGATAGGCTCCCCGGAAGGCGCTGGCACGAGTTCTGGTTGAGGGTTGAACCGAGTTCCAACCACAGCCGCCGATGGCGTCTGCGGCACCGCGCTCATCATCCCCGCTCCCCTCTCCCGCCTAATTTCAACACTCGGTCTCGAGTACCCCTGCTGGCTCCCTAGCGCCTGTGTATATGGTGTGGTGGGTGCTGTGGCAGAGCCTAGAGGGAATGCTGGGTATGCAGGTGTAGGTGGTGTAACAAATGTCTGCGCTGGTAACTCTGGTGCCGCATTAGCGTTAAATCCACCACCCAGCCACGGCGTCGGAGCTACCATCGTAGAAGGGGGCCGATTGAACGTCTGGAGCGCGGCTGACTTAGGATTCGCGAGCGTAGCGGAACCTGCAGGGTACTCGCGGGGTGGTAAAGAGAAACGGCCGTTGGAAGGATTGATAGCGCGGAGAGCAGTGATGTTACTGGGGAGAGTATGTCGTTTGCCTGCGATTGCTTGGGGGGGAGGCTTTGGAGTTGTGGGGGAGGAGAAGATGGAGGAAAGGGCTGTACGGCCTGGAAAGGGTGAGGGAGGCTCGGGGAGGGCGCTGTGTCCTACACCAAAGGGCTCGTGGAAGTCAGCGGGTTCCTCGTTGGGCCTAGGCGATAGGTCAAGGATGCAATTCCATCGGGAGGAGAAGGTTCGGGTTGGGTAGGATAGGATGGTGTTACTGCCTTCACGGTCGGGTTTGTCGTCGGTGTTTATGAGGTATGGCCTGCCGTAGATAGTGATCGTCACAGCCCTGTGTAATTCTGTGCTGCCATTGATACTAGGTCCGGCCAGCGAAAGGCTTTCTTGCTCGCTGGGTATGTTCAAGAAGGAAACGACGTAGAGGAGGTTGTATTGCTCCATTGAACCTATTAAAAGAGGGAAGAGGTGGTCCTCTATATCCGAGCGAAAGGCGTCCTCTCCCCATCCAATCAACCTCGCAGTTGCGCCTTCTCCTCCAATCTTTACGTCGGCACGTTCCAGAGAGAAGCCGATGGCAGATCCAGATTCCCCTGAGTTCTCGACCTCAACACATAGCACCACAGTGCGTTCACTATTACCCGCCTCCCGCTCTTCGTTCCCACTCTCGAAGTCGCTGTTGTCAATATCCTCCTCGGTGCCTTCGGAGCCAGAGAGGTCCTTTGGTAACAAGACGTGAGGAACGAAGACCGTACGCATCCGGACACGAAATCCGGAGACTGTCTGGAGGACCTTGCGGAACGATTTTCGCAAGATATGTTGTGGGCCCCGTTTGGAACTTGGAAGAGATGGTGACTGGGTGGATGTGGAAGCTGGAGAGAGGGAAAATAACTCTCGACGAGCAATGTTCCCTAGTCGGGTTGAAGGCAAGTAAAAAGGCTCCGAATCCGATGATATATTGGTGCCTACTGTGGTGTCGATTTTATCGCTATACGCAACAAGTTCTGACGGATGGACACACCTATCGAGAGCCCTTCTAGTAAGTTGACCTCCTCGAAACCAATGTTATCATCTTCCTCATCTTCCTCTACAACGTTACTCCCCGACGCGACGGTAGAATCTTGTTGATTGATCATATTCTTTCGAGCAAGGAATGCCACAAACGGGTGAGCTGATTGGGAGAGAGACAATGCCTTGTCCCGCAACGTAGCGGACGCAGTGAGGCAAAGGAGGGGGTCGGAGAAGGGAAGGCGCAGAAATGCTAGAAGTGCAAACGTCGATCCCCCCGACGTCAGTTCAGGTACAAAAAAGGTGTAATCTTCGTACTTACACACAATTAACGAGAGCTCATAAATGGCAACCCATGCTCCTTGGGCCTCGGAAAAGAGGAGTGTGAATCTTTCTTTTGATTGTTCCGGAGATTTGCTGGCTCCCCATATACTGGTAAGAAGTAAGGTACCCTCTGATTGCACACATTTTCGGTCACCCTCTGCAGTTGATGGGATCGGATTTGGAGTACTGGGTGGGAGTATTGAGGGATGAAGGGAGGTTGGGCGACCCTTGGGGACAGACGATGTGCGTGGAGGAGCGAGAACTGCAGTATCCGGCGTGTTTTGGTCTTGTTTCTGTGAGATGTACGTCGCTTCTAGGGATACTTGAATATGGCTGAGGAAATCCACTAGGCGTTGCGGTGGGTTGTTGGGATCTGGTGAGGTATTTGATGATGGATGTTCGACCTGGATCGTAAGCAGCAGGTGTAACTGCTCATCTAAAGACACCATAAGCCAAGGTTCCCGAAATTTCATGGTGCAATGTACCTCACCAAAGAAAGCCTGCTTTCGCTCTGCTCGAGGTTCTTGGACACTTGTTAGCCATTCATCGGCGAGGACATTTTCGGGGAACGATACTGAGGCGTCTGGCGTAATAAGCTCAAGAACGCAAGACCCGAAAAGAGTCTCAAATGTCGCCTCAACCATGGAACAGAGACAACGCGCAAATAAACTCCCGGATGACCGCTCACAGCCTGTGACAGATTGGGAAACGCCGAATTCCTTGCAGCGAATGTAGATCCAGTCTTTCTAGAGCGAACTGAGATTGACGTGACGTTCCGAGTGGTCTGGTCAGTGCCCCTCAGAGTCTTACGGTAATACGGTGGTAAGTAAGACGAGGCGTTATTTGTGCTTGCTCGTCCTGACCGATTTGGTAACTTGAGTGGTCTTGATTAGATTTTGACCTTCTGCCAGTGGTCTCTCACTCATATTCGTCGTCGAACAATGCAATCGTTTCCACCTCCAGATCTCGTCTCTTACGTTGGACTAATACTGGTCACTGACGAACTCCAAGCTCCTGCGGACTTCCTGATCCATCGGTTTCTAAACTTGCGATTGAAGGACTCACAACAGTCCCAGTGTCTCTTCCTTTCTGTCTCTGAGGACATGGAGCGAATAAAAGCAGTTGCTTCCAAGTCAGTGCGTACTCAGTATGGCCCTTAATTTTCGTCCTACTTAAATTCACTTCAAGAATTTGAATCTCTCGCAAAATGGAAGGTTCAAATTCTTTGATTTGAACACATATCTGGAGGAACAACCAGACAACACCCCCAAAGACTCAAGATTGCGACGCGCCTTTGACATCGTTACCTCCGAGTTTCACAATGCGCAAGGTGGTAGGAATTGCCTTATGGTTCTGGACGATATCGCATCCCTCGAATGGCTCGGTTTTTCCGTGCTAGATTTGTCACGACTTTGTCGTGCCCTGAAAGCGTTCTGTTTGAAGGTATGATGTTGTCTACCACAATTCATATCAAAACCAAGACGTTCACTGGTAGGAGCGCGCGACCTTGGTGATACGGCATCATATCATTAGCCCATCAGAACCCGACATTCTTTTCCAGCATCTCCTGCAACTATGTTCATACCATGTTGAAGTAAGACCCCTATCAAGCGGTCGTAGCGGTGCCGTCAGCGGCGAGGTGAGTTTGCCTTCCTACCCCAATCTGACAGAACGGGACTCGACCATGATGGACACAGTTGTGTCTGCACATGGGTCCTGTCGAGAGCGAGCCATCGCAACAACTCATCGCCCGTCCGACTGCACTACAATATCGACTCACGGATGGCGGGGCAATCCTTTTCAACAAAGGTATGAGTGAAGGGGTATTGTAGCATGTCATCGGGGATCCCCTGCTATAACTCAACACCACGAGCATTCACCATGTGCATGATGATACTCGTTCAACGTCTTTGGAGGCAGGGGATTCACCTTGACCTTTTCTGGGTTTTTACGTCGATTGACCAATCATTGGGGCTCATCAGGAGTGGTAGCCTATGGAACTGATGAAGTGATTTTTATGGAGCACGTTGGAGGTGAAGCCAGGAGGGAAAAAAGTGATAAACACCACCACAAAGTTCCTAGCCCATCACTCGTCGCATATAATACTTAACCTCTCCTTCAACCTCTCTTCCGAGAGTACAACGCCCTTCAAAGACCCCGCGTACATATTCCAGACCACGTCCCGATACTCCATATACCCATCCACAACGGCCTCCTTCACATGTGTGAGAAGCACTGACACCGTCCGATTATCCTCCAGGTACAACCGGAGCTTCGTCACTGCTGCCCTCAGATCGCGTTCACACGATTCGACGAATTTGGCATGGAGGTCTTCGGCAGCGGATTGGCGTGCCCAGCCTTGTTCGGTGAGAAGTGGAACCGATCCCGGTTGGTTTGTCAGGGGAGGAATGGCGCGGGAAGTGTTGAAGGCGCGCACGCGGTCTACCCAATCTCGCAGGGGATCGCAGGGCGCCTTCGCGCAGAGCAAGATCAGGTTCTGGCATGCTCGTTTGAGGTCTTGGTCAATGTCCTGGGATGTGTGAAACCCATTCAGGAAAAGGACAACTTCGTACTAGCAGAAACTTACCTGTCTGGCATCCGTTATACTCTCTTGGCCCCGTGGCATACCGAGGGATGCAAAGAGTGCATCGGGAAGCAGCGCTGTCGTCCTGTTCAAAATGGAAGCCAACGTATCTGTGCACAGTTTGGATCAACGAGGTCCGTCAGCAGCCTAATGAAAAGATTACCTGTCATCCCACCCAGATCCGTTCGTGGCTGCGCATCTTTCCGGACCAAGTCCAGATTATTGGTCACTTCCTTTAGGATCAAGAGATGCCGGACGAGGAACAACTCTCCGTCAAGTGTGCTGACAGGAGCATTACGTTGCCCAATGATGCTACTCGACGACACCAGCGATTGTCGACAAAGACTGACAGCTTCCTGAGCAATGTCTTCGAAAATTGCAGGCTGGACAACTCGGAATAAGACAAAACGGCAGGTCGCAGTTGTAGCGCTGGTGCGTTACCTTCACGAAGTCGTGCAGCTGCGATAATACCCAGACGGCTTTTTGGAGAGTTGGATACCACGTCTCTTTCTTATCCAAGGACGAAAGCTGGAAAAGCCGACTAACGTTTTCCTTCTCCTTGATATCAAATTGAGAGACAGGTTTCCTTGCAGCTACAAGCAACACCAAATCATTAGCAACCTCTCAACCATGCCGAACAATGAAAGCCGAACAAACCTACGAGTTTGTCGGGATACATTAAATCTTCAGGCTTCGGGACATAATACCTGATCTCAGCCTGAATCACACTCTGCGCCTTAAAGAACAGCCTTGTCTGAGCATCTTGGAGGACCATCTGCAAGAGGTGGCTAATGTGAAGTTTCCCGAGGCCTCTTGGCTTGGGGTGGTCGAGATCTACGCTGAGCTCATCAGGGAGCTCATCAGGGGGCTCAACGACGTCGAGGACCATTAAGGCTTGGAGGACAGTGCAGACTTCACAGAGGGTGGTGAGTCGAGTTTCATGGAGAATACGTGGGCGGAGGTCGTCGTAAAGATAATCACACAAGTTTTCTAGGTAGGGGCTACGAGTGCGGTTCCTGGGTTAATGTGAAACGGAAACGTCTAGAAGATGGCTTACTAAAGTTGGTCCTCTCCAGAATCAAAGAACTCGCGGAAGAGATCGAATTCGTCCATGCAGAGATGCTTCAAATAACTGCACCCTGCGTTTGTCTGTAATTGAGTAGTCCACAACCGCGTCTTCTGATGAAGAGTTCATGCTCACAAGCTCGACAAGCTCCGTATGCGTCGGATCGAGCCCTCGTATTTCTTCCATCAGACGTCCGACAAGGAGACTCTTGCGTGCGCTGAAGTAGGCTGTGTGGCATTCGGACAATAGAGCAGAGAGTTCCTCTGGGTGGGCGGTAGCCCGACGCTCGAGTTCACCGAGGAGGGGTGTTAGCTGAGGTGTGACGCTGCGGAATCTGGTATATAAGAGATGCATCTGTGCTGTAGCAGACACATCCTGTCGTAACGATTAAATAATTGTATTTGAGACCACAAGATGAATGGACACTACCTTCTCAGACAGACGCCTAGATACGTCTGCTGTAAGAGCTCTTAGGGAGCCGATGAAGAACATCTTTATGAGCGTCATTGCACGTGTCATGCATTGCTGGAAGCGTAGCAGGTAAACCTCCGCTTCCTTGTAGTGTCGCTAAATGCAATAATAGCGCCAGTGTGAGTGTGAATACGGTGGGCATCATCGAGCAGAAACGCACATGAGCTTTCAGGTATTCAATGCAAATGTCGACACGCTCAACCATGTACAGAAAGTCGGTTTGCAAGACAAGTGACTCTCCAGGATGATTGAGCATCCGAGTGGCGTGTTCGAGCTCCTGGAAATATTCTAGTCTGCTGCCGATCTCGTCTGTGAGCTCCAGCAGTTCATCCTTGACAGAAAAGGACGCGTTTCAATCGAATGAAAGAAACATGATCGTTGCACAATGACTGACCCTCTCCTCGAGCAACCGCTCACAAGCGTCCTTTAAACTTTTCCCACTTTCCTCCACACTCCTCCACCCCTCGAACATGCCATCGACCTCCCTCTCCACCTCGTCGATTCTTTCGATCAACATATCTGCTGTGTCCAAATGTTCTGCAACCATGGCCACATGTGCCCTAAAGTGAGCCTCCTGGCTATGCGCGACAGAACGATCGATCTGTGCAAACCAGTCATAGAACTGCTGCGGCGTCTGCACAGGAACCTTAGGGTCCAGCGCATGAGAGGGGAGTGACCGCGTAAACGCGGGAACGGGAGTGGAGGGACGGGAGCTGGAGCCTAGCTTGGCTGTGACGCGTAGATTGGGAGTGGACGGGCGCGAGGCGTCTTCCTCGACGTTGAACTTCCTGAATCTGAGACATGCACTTCCAAGAAAATATGCTGGCACAGTAACTCACTTTCAAAGGGAGTGGCGTTTTCTCGCTAGCAGCTTTGATAGCAGCGACACTCTTCAGGGCAAGGTCACTCAAGGGTGCTTTAGTGTCCCATTCTTCGAGAGAGATCTGTGGTTTTGGCTGGGGCGTTGGCGTTGAAGGAACAGCCAGACGGCGTTGCGTGCTTGGCCGAGCTGCTGACATTCGAAGACTGGCAAAAGGTGGTGATGATTCAGATGAAGGGAGACTCGGACCTACGGTCACTGACCGCAGATTCGGTTGTTTACTTCTAAGGCTGTTGCCAAACAACCGTTCAGGAACAAGGTCACAATTATCTAATTATGGGATGCCGTGGTACGATTGGCAACCTGTCACATCGACTAATACTACAGAACCTCTGCGCTAGGAAATGCTGTACTGTTTGTGTATGCGTGAATTAATATAAAGCATTCGACGAAGATGACTAACACAACCGAAGAAAAACCTAAGAAACCGACCGTGACTATGACGAATGCGATGTTGCATCTGCCCACGGTGACGGCTCATCAAGTGTTAATGGAACAGACAACGAACTCGCAAACCCAGAAGCGACCGGAAAAGGTTCATTCAAGGAAGCGATGGATGCACTAGCTGCCCTCGATTTCTCCATGGATATGGTCCTGCGATGCAATGCAACCAACGATGGTTTGGGTGCAGGTTCCAGCGCGAAACTAGCGAGGTGTTTGGGCATTTCGGCAACAAATGGCGGCACAACCGGAGGAGTAGTTTTGTCATTTATTGCACCGGGTGGCTCAGTGGACGGCGAGCTGGGACTCGCTGGGGAGAGCGATGGCAAAGCTGGGGACAAATAGGAAGGTGTGCTCGAGGGAGGCACTTCTGTGCGATTCGAAAGTGTGCCTGACGAGGCATTCGCGCTGCGTAATTGTCCGTTCTCACCCTCGATTAGTCGAAGTGCTTCCCGTAGTGCATCTTTCTCCATGCATACTTCTTTCAGTTCCTCCTCAGTCTCAGCTCGTTTCATTCGCTCGGTGGCAACCATCTTGTTTGCCTGCAAGGAATTAGACGAGCCCGCGTCGTTAGACAAAAGTCAAATACCTCTTCGAACAATGCTTGAGAGAGAGACTCGAGTTCAGCCTCCAATGTAGCTTTAGCGGCCGTTGCAGCTTTGTGAGCCTGACGTTCACGCTCAAGTTGTTCTTGGAGATCCTCGAACTCTTTCTCTCGTGAGTGAGATATCAACGAAGGAAGTGAAGGTGAGGTAAGGTGTGACGGATGAGGGACGGCGGGTGACTTCGAGCCTGTGTGCAGATCAGCGACATCCTCGGTGCATGGATTTACAATTACCCCACCACTTGTGAACCGAAATTTGAAGAATCGGCTTTCCTGACCTGTAATTGGTGTTGGCGGCTGAGGAGCAGGACTTGCTAGCGTCCATGCTGGCGGATTAGAGCCATTTACTAGCACCACAGCGGCACTTGATGGCACAGCAGGAGCCCCAGACTCATTGAGCGGTCCATAATCTAAACTCTTGGCACGATCCTCCGCTGTCTTGTCCGCGTTCTGATTCTGAACCTCACGTGCACTCCAGCGACGCCACCCTACATCCCTTGCGCTGCACGGTGTCTCCCTCTTCAGCGCCTCCTCGAGCATCTCATTGTTAGAAATAACGAGCTGAAGGTTCGACTTTGTGAGATTCAATTGTGTCTCGAGTTCTGTCTGGGTCTTGTACGCTGTTTTGAGGAGGGAAGACTACAAAACGAGAGATCGATTCAGAGGACATTACATGTGGTAGTGATACGAGGTAGGTCGACGGGGCTCACGAGGTCTTCTACTCTCTTGATGACACGATCAAGAGCATATCTGAGGTCTTCTTCCTGGCCTTGGGAATGGACGCGCCGGGCGTCACGGAGTTCGTCATCGAGATCAGTGAACATGGCAGGCGTGGGTGAATTCGGCGAGGTTAAGCCTGGAGACTGCAGCTGCGAAGGTCTATTGCTCGACCCAAACGACAGACTGGACAACATGGGAGGGACAGCAACCGTGCAAAAATATCACTGGTGTTACCACAAACACTAAATGCCAAGTCTCTTAACTTGGATGGTCACCTGCATGCGCCGTGAACGTGAAGATGTGAAGAAAACAATTGCTACCACTCGTGGTAACATTTCTTCCTATATGGAGACTTTCTTCATGCTAACATTTCAGAATCAAGGATCAATCTTTGGAGGACACCACTAGCACTGATCTACTGGCAGTGAGACTATGGCGAGATGCTGGTCTCGTATCTGCCGTCAGATATATCAAGTTCCTGAATGTAGTTGACATGGATAGTGAGTCCATCGATCCAGTTCACCGTGGCTCCTACCCTGGAGGCACACTGGCACACATATACCCATCACGTTGCATTCCTGCCGGACCTGCTTCTCATACCCACGAGCGCACACGCTGTAGAACATTGCTCGGTCGCATTCACACCTGGCCCTGCGTCCGTGGACAAGTACGTATGGGAATATGTTTTGAAAAATCCGTATGTCCATTCGCTCAACCGAAATTGATTTGTTTATCGTGTTCACGGAACCGTTTGACGCATTCTCGCGTCGATACCACCGGCGTGAAAAAATCTCAACGCCACTTCTCATGTTCCGAACCTCTGTTGCGTATTATCATACGCCTGCCTGCGATAGTCTATATAAATTGCCATAGACCGTTCGCACAATGCTCGGGCAAGGCCCATCGGCGGCCACTTCAATCTCATCACCTTATCAACCGCAGTTGTAGCTTCATTGATATTACAACCCTTCTTGCCCTTCCACTGGTGACTCTCTATCTTCCTCTCTCCGAGCAATAGCATCACCACTCCACTACTATGCCTCCCCCAAAGAAGGTTGACCCCCCTCACAAGCTCACCTTCGCCACTAACAGCGTGCGCAACACAACGTTTTCACTTAACAACGACAAATTTTACTATGAAATTGTCACTCGGTTTTGGCATCCCCACCTCACCAAAATAAACAAATACGACTATGAAGGTCGTATGGTAACTTGCGTTGCAGAGATCGAGTCTCTTCCCAAAAAAGAAGTCAAGGTTCGATTCAACACGCCCGACGCAGAGGGCGAGTGGGTCCGGGCTTCAGATTTTGTGAAGTGCGAGGGTGGCAGTGTGTGAGTGCTGTTGCTTTGCTGTCGCGCGGTGGGAGATCTAACAATTCATCAGCGGGGGCACATTCACCGCCGGTGACGGAGAAACGTACCGCTGGAAAACACACAAGCGTTACTTGCAGGTGTGTATTCGTGCTTTCGTTACCTTGACGGATTTTCGCTGACCTTTCAAGCTCCAGCTTGTGAAAGCCGATGATGAGGAAAAGGTTCCCATCGCAGAATATCACCCATTTAAACGGCATTTCTTCGTCTTCCGGATGTCCCAGCGTGCTCGGCTCGAAGTCAAGCCAGAGGCATCTAACTCCCTGGAGAAAATTATCGGTGAATAGCTTATGCTAACTCATGATTGCCACTGGATCACTCATTCGGAGATTAACTTCGGCAGTGAGCTACCTCATCGTGGAGAGGCGCAGACGGCAAGCCAAGATCCGCGTCAAGTTGGAACACCAGTGAACTCGACGTGTGATCTGTCATTCTGATCCGAATCTTCCTTTCTCGTCAACCACAGCCATCGCCGGCATACTAGTAGGCTTGGTGTCCTGTTCACGTTGCCGCAACCACAGCCTCGAAGAGTGCGTTTATCTATGGAACGTCGACTACTTTTTTCCTGGTCTCTCTATTCACTCGTTGGTCCCTACTTTTTCCTCTATGGTCACTCTAGAATAATCGACCATCCGTTGTTGCGCTACTTATCATATCCGCTCCTTACGTTTTGTTTTCGATTGCATACCGTTTCACCTACACTGCCCATACTATCATATAGTGAACATAACGTAGATGCAGCGTCAGGATAACGATTGAATAGTGAACATGTCTTGAATTGATATTACCGTTCATCGCGAAATACATAGGGGCTTTTCGTCAAGAATAGCGCGATACCTCCTGATCATGGCATCACTGCTTGCTGACTGAGCACATGTTCGTAGTTCTTTATTTAAATGGCAGTGTATCCCCAGATTGATTGCGACAGAACTCGGTGTTCACTATGGCTGGCAACTTCTCCAGCGTCCCAGTACTCGACTTTGCTCTCGCCTCCGACGAGTCTACAAAGCCCCAGTTCGTCTCCCAGCTCCAAAACGCCCTAATCAATGTCGGCTTTCTCTACTTGAAGAATCACACCGTGCCACAGAACGTCGTTGACGATCTTATTGGATACATCCCGCGTCTCTTCGACCTCCCACAGGAGGCGAAGAACAAGATCTTCATGGCGAACTCGCCCCATTTCTTGGGGTACTCGAAGTTGGGAGCCGAGTTCACGAAGGGGAAGACGGATTATAGGGAACAGTTTGATTTTGCCACGCCTCATGAAACACAATGGAGGCCTGGAGCTCCTGAGCATTTGAGGCTTTGGGGACCTCCACAGGTGTGTAGTGAACGTAATACGAAGATTCGAGAGTTACGAATGTAATTCAGTGGCCCGACGAAGACCTCATACCAGGGTTCCGCAATACGATGGAAACATACCTTTCTCATGTACAGACACTCAGCTATCGCTTTATCACCTTGTTAGCCGAAGCATTCGGCATTCCTTCTGACGCACTTGACAAGTTTTACGACACTGATGAGCTTATGCAACACCGAGGAAAGGTAAGAGCAGTACGAATCGAGACAAACAGCGACCTTGGCACTGAAAAGTGAAATTAGGTTGTCAAATACCCAGCGAACGACGGATCGCTCACCGATCAAGGTGTTGGGCCCCATTATGATGCAGGCTTCCTGACTTTTGTATGTGCTTTGTGCATCAAACAAGCTTCATAACCGTCATTTTCTGCAGCTACTCCAAGCATCTCCACATCCTGGCCTCCAAGTCCAAAACCTGTCAGGTCAATGGGTTGACGCACCTCCCATCCCCGGAACCTTCGTCGTGAACATCGGAAAGGGTGAAGATGACACCCCTTTCCTCTCTGGCTATCCACTTACTGTCCGGTCATTTTCTCGCTTGAACGAACAGCCCTAGAATTCGTCACCCGGGGTCTCGCACGCGCTACCTCCCACCGCGTGCTATCTCCCCCCCTCGGCTCGACGCCCCGGTACTCCGTGCCGTTCTTCCAGAACATCAGCTTGAACGCACGCCTCGCTGATGAAGTGCTTGATTGTGGGTCACCTATTCCTTTCTTATTTCCTTCCCTGCTATCCCCTCTTTGGACTTTGGACTGGAGCTTATATGTACTTGGATGTTGACTTACGTATCTAGTTCCGCTCGAGATTCTGAAGCTCAAGGAACTCCGAGGTGACCCCGCACAGACAGAATGTATGTTTTTCCAGAGTCCTGGTTCCCCCCTCCCTGCTGATGGGACATGACCCGTACCCCAACGTCACACTTATCCGTGTATCCTGCAGCCGTCAACTTCAGCGAGTTCGACCGCGAGCCTTCCGGAAAGGTCAACTTGATTGGACGCATCAAGTGAGTGCATGACTTTGCCACGAATCACCTTGACCTTAGGATTTGCTTAGGAGCCACCCCGACGTCGCTGAACGTCATTATCCTGAACTCTTCAAGCAATACTTCCCGGCTGGCTTGCCGCAGAAAGTCAGTGCATATTGATGAGATAACGAGTATTTCAGGAGGTTATTGTTAGGAAATCAATGTATAATCACCAGGACACCAGGACAAGGAAACAGTAGCACTAATGCAGCTTTATCTCGTATGAGAATGCAGGAAATCCATTTCCTCGGTGCCAGATAGTTCATAAGGCGCTGCCGCGCGTCGCCAGGAATACTCGAGGCCTGAACGTTGAACGCTAAGCACCCACTGGCAGTGTTTCAACGTTTCCGGGTGTTCGCGAGATCATATCTCTGCAATGCAGCTCTTAAATAGTGAGAGACGCAAAACATCACTCACTGACAGCATGAGTGCATGGAAGAGGGGGACTTATAATTGTTGTATCCGAGTCGGTGTGCGGAAGGAAGGAAGTGAACCTAAAAAGGGATGTACGGACTAGTAACTAAGCCATTTTTGGCTTATTAGATAGCTGGCAAAAAGGCGAGAAGGCCTGACGTTTCCAGTAATGATACGTGTTATGATGTTTGAATAGACAGCAAGCATCGATGGATGGTGCGCAATGCGTCGACAATATTAATTTGAAGAGTAGATTTATGTCAGTAATGCGAATGCACTGGCTTTGAGCATTTTTGGTTGAAATTGAGATGCAATTCAACACTTTTGTTGAGTTTGCACTGAATTCTAAAGTTTCGTCCCAATTTCATCCAAAATTGCTCCAAACGTGCAGATCACTGTCACCGCACCCATCGTCGGGCCATCGATGGGCTTGCCAGTGCTGTCTGTTCAAACATCACAAACACGTATCATTACTGAAAACGTCAGGCCTTCTCGCCTTTTATTCCTGCAGTGCATGGATTAAATCCTTTCGCGATCATGTTGCGGCCGTCATACTTCAAGTTACGTGCCCAGTGTCAACTCTACGTGCGCTCGACAAGTGCTGGTGAGCCAAGTCATCTCGGGGTTCGGATCAGCCACCAGGCTCAGCTTGGCCTCCTGTCTTATCTTAGGCATTCACAGCTCGTGTTTCGAACCTATATCTGAGTATGTGGACTTATAGACAAACATCTTCAGCCATGCTGGCAAGGTGCCCGTGCTTCGAGCCTATATCCAGGTTCTGAAGCACGGATGGATGTGCCAAAAACACCCATGTCCGAGGAGACATGCTGAGGAAACGTGCGCGGACGTTAACCCAAAAAACCAGCAATTTTGGTTCCACGGTTTTCTACATAACTATAGTCGCGGCGTATCCCCAGATCCATTCTCGTCATTAGGATCTGGAGCGAAACAGAACTTGGTGTGCACTATGGCTGGCAACTTCACCAGGACCCCAGTTCTCGACGTCGCTCTCGTAGTCTACAAAGCCCCAGTTCGTCTCCCAGCTCCAAAATGCCCTAATCAATGTCGGCTTTCTCTACTTGAAAAACCACGCCGTGCCACAGAACGTCGCTGACGATCTCGTTGGGTACATTCCGCGTCTCTTCGATCTCCCACAAGAGGCGGAGGACAAGTTCTTCATGGCGAACTCGCCCTATTTCTTGGGGTACTCGAAGTTGGGAGCCGAGTTTACGAAGGGGAAGAAGGATTGTAGTGAACAATTTGACTTTGCCACGCCTCATGAAACGCAATGGAGACCTGGAGCTCCCGGGTATCTGAGGCTTTTGGGACCTCCACAGGTGTGTGGTCAACGTGATACAAAGACTCGAGAGTTACGAACGTAATTCAATGGCCCGACGGGGACCTCATACCAGGGTTCCGCAATACGATGGGAACATACCTTTCTCATGCACAGTCGCTCAGCTATCGTTTTATCACCTTGCTAGCTGAAGCATTCGGCATCCCTTCTGATGCGCTTAACAAGTTTCACGATGCCGATGAGCTCATGCAACACCAGGGAAAGGTAGGAATACAAATCGCGACCCACCGCGACCCTGATACTGAAACGTGAATTTAGGTTATCAGTTACCCTGCTAATGACGGGTCACTTACAGATCACGAGCAAGGTACTGGACCGCATTACGATTCCGACTTCCTAACTTTTGTAAGTGCTCTGTGCATCAAATAGTTTTCTCAGTGTTCCTTGGCCCTTTCCCTTTGTGCAGATAATTCAAGTATCTCCACATCCTGGCCTCCAAGCCCAGAACCTGTCAGGCCAATGGGCTGACGCACCTCCCATCCCCGGAACCTTCGTCGTGAACATCGGAAAGGGTGAGTGATGACGCTCCTTTCCTCTCTGGCTATCCACTCACTGTCCGGTCATTTTCTCGTTCGCCCGAACGAACGGCCCTAGAGTTCGTCACCCGGGGTCTCGCATGCGCTACCTCCACCGTGTGCTATCTCCTCTCCTCGGCTCGACGCCCCGGTACTGTGCCGTTCTTCCAGAACATCAGCTTAAACGCACGCCTCGTCGATGAAGTGTTTGATTGTGGATCCCCCTGTTCCTTTCTTCTTTGCTTCCCTACCACCACCTTTTTCCTGTACCTTCCATGATCGCAATGGGCTATTCTTTTTCATCCTTGTCGTCTCCCAGTGCCCAAACACAAGCGACTTCGGACTGGAGCCTGCATGTACTTGGACGCCGACTTACGTGCCAACTGGTTCCACCTGAGATTCTGAAGCTCAAAGAACCTCGAGGGGAGCCTGCACAGATAGAATGTATGTGTATATCTTGCTAGCATCATTATTTCTCTCTTCCTAAGTATGCATCCTGCAGCCGTCGACTTTAGTGAGTTCGACCGCGAACCTTCTGGCAAGGTCAACCTGATTGGACGCGTCGAGTAAGTACATGACTTTGTGATGCATTAATTTGACCTTAAAATTTGCTTAGGAGTTACCACAACGTCGCTGAACATCATTACCCTGAGCTCTTCAAGTAATACTTTTCATCTGATTTGTCGCAGGAAGTCAGTGTGAATTAAGTGTCAGGTTGGAAAACAATGTGGAATATGGAGTAGCTTTATCTTGTATGCGTATCCATGCCAAATAGCCCGTAAGATGGCAAACATATTCAATATTCAACCACCAATAACATGTGTGCAAACTATATAATTGACCAAACTACGAGCTACTGACACGGCAGGGGATTAGATGCGAGTCAAGAGGGGTTGGCGGTTAAGGGGAAGCAACTATACAAATGATCAGAAAACCTTTATAGAGTTATATACAACGTCAACATGCGAGGTGAGTGGGATGGGGGATGAAAGAGTAAATGATGAGGGTCTGGGGAGTGGAAGGGCAAGAAAAAGAAGTCAGTGTGCAAGGCACTAATTCTGCTTTCGCCGCCCAATGGGATTGAAATGCAGGAGCAGTGTATACAAGTGGAAGAGATAGAGATGCAGCATAGAATACACTAGGACGAACCCACCAGCGTGGCGGAGTATAAGGGCACTCGACGCCGCTACTTGAGCCTGAGGGTCAAACATGACTTGGGAGGTGGGGGTATGTTGTTGGGTATCCGTCACATCTGGATCATGATTATCCTCACGAATTGTTGCGGTCAGCTCTATGACGGGGACTTGAGGATCGGGGATGTCCGTCTCGACCGCGGGGGGCGCAGATAGTCAACTCGATCCGTCCAGGACGCTGATCCAGGCACATTCAGGAGGGGTGGAGGGAGGAGGAACGTTTTCCTCATCGCTGTCCTCGTCCGTCGCCCTCTCGTTCTTGTCTTCGTCTTTGACAGGATCGGGAACAGAGACAGAGAGAACGATGTCGTCGTCCTTCTCGACGTCAACCTTGTTCTTGGCTCCTTGTTCCTGGAGCTGCTGACGGAGTTTGTTAAGCTCAACATCCTTTTTCTCAAGCTCAGCCTTCTCTTTCTCCTTTTCGAGCAGTTCCTTGCGCCTTTTCTCGCGCTATATGCATAAGTGATCAGCGTTGCTCTGAGCCGTATTAGGGGAGCGAATGGAAAAGTTCAGCTATTCGGATTCATGCTGAGCACTTACATCCAGCTTTTCCTTGATTTCGCGAGCTTCCTTTTCTTTCCTTAGGCGTTCCTTCATCTCCCTTTCGCTGACGACCCAAACAGCTGCGCCAGTTGCTGCGGCTTCAGGTTGTGACTTGTTCCTAAGCAAGTCTATACGTCCAGGGAGAAAAAATGTTAGCAACAATTGAAGGCGCCCACCAGCTCCACCAGCCCACCACCCCAACAAGACAATGATGTGCGCCCAAGGAATCACGCTGCCGACACATTGGTAGAAATGAAACGAACTCACATCCTTGCAACGCTGCAACGCTGAACTCCTCCTCGGGAATAGCGTCTGCAAACTCCTTCGCGAGCCGGGCAAGTTCAACACCATCCAAAGGCTTCGCGGAATGCTGGCAAGCAGCGATGTGCTCCTCGATTGGGGGTGGGAGGTACGCCCGGTTCTTGGAGCCGAATGCTTCTGCGCTTCCAACAGACTCCGACGGGGAGTGGGAGTTCCGAGCCGACGACGTCAATGACGAGGTCGACGAAGAGAACGAAGGCGACATGGACCACAGAGGAGACGAGTGTGGTGATGAGACTGAGGACTGGAGGGCCGGTGTCGAGGGAAGCTCAATACCTTCCAGATCACCTTCTATAGGTTCCTCGTCCTTCTCTGTCGACGGGAAGAAGTTGCGGAAGAGAGCCTCCGCCTGCCACTTGGAAGCATTCTTGAACTCAATCCACACGTCCATACGACCAGGACGCGACAGCGCAGGATCGAGACGCTCAAGGTGGTTCGTGGTCCTGCACCTCTTATCAGCTAAACGTCTCCACAGAAAATAGCCAAGACTCACGCAAAGAGGATGCGACCCTCAGCAGCGGCGACACCGTCCAAGGCATTGAGTAGACCACTCAAACTGAGCGTGTTGACGTCAGAAATATGATCCTTGTGACGCCTATGACGACTGCTCGAAACGGCGGGCTGTTCAGAAGCGGTGCTCTCCTCTCCACTATTATTCCCGGAGTCAGGGGTTCCATTGGACGCCTTGTCACGAGTTACACTGCGGGTGAACGCCGCATCTAGATCCTCGAGAAGTACGATGCAACGTGCTGGGACACGACCCATGAGAGTGGTCAGGGTGCTGTCGCTTATCCAAGAGGAAGACAACGACACAACGTAAATGTCGAGCATCAACTCTCCAGCAATAGCATGAATAAGTGAACTCTTCCCCGATCCTGGGACACCGTGGAGGAGGTACCCACGGCGGAATGGAATGCCGCGGTCAGCATACCACTAATGGGCAGAACGTCATTAAGCAAGGCGTGGACTTTAAAATGACGTTCGATATGACTTGCCTTCTCGGACTTCAGGAAGTCACGGGTGTCGTTGAGAAGCATCTCTTTGACTCCGGGGTTCAGAACAATAGAAGACATGGGGCGTTTGTGGCGCGAATCTGTCCAGCGCCAGCTCCCATGGGAATCTGCAAAGTATATCTGGATGCGGTGGATGGCCTCAGCCTCGTACTCTTTCTTGGCCTGAAGAACGAGTTGCTTGAGGATCGTGTTGTTCCTCGCAACCACGCTGCACGGGGACAGTCAGTAAACCCTGTTTTCACCATGAGGCAGGATAAAAATAGAAATGAGGGTACCTTATGGAAAGGACTTCGCAGCCGCTACCGTCCGTCTTCTTGGTACGACGCACTCTGAGCCAGTGGCCTCTGTAATAAATTGTGTGCGTGGTATCGAACGTAGGCTGGAAGACGACGCGGGTCTTGACCTTGCCAGGTGGTCCTTCCTCATCACCGTCCTCCTCCTCGTCACCGAACGAGTTGTCGGCAGTGCGAGTACCTGAGAAGCCGGGGGTCGAAGTGCGAGTGGTAGTCTCGAACTCCCTCGAACGTTGCCACTCTGGGCGACGGGAAAGCCACAACATGAGCCAGTCATATGGGTAGTCCTCCTCAGAGAAATGAGCAGTGAGGAAGAATGCTGTAGATGATAAAATATATATTCATAAGCGCAGTCACTCGCAGTAGATGGGGCGCTCCTTACAGTTGACAAAGTGAGACCTTTGGATGGCGGGTCAGTGGGTGGAGGAGGTGCATGAGAAAGATTGGGAACATACCACGCAGAGCTGGATACCCTCCGTGCAGTTTCGACAGTGCCTCCAAGGACGACGAGCTTCATGCCGTCAATGACGGAGGAGCCTCCTGCGCCGCCTACGAGGGGCTGCACGAGCGACTTGAGAGCGTCCATGGCAGTGGGGATGTATCTGTGACAGTGTACAAGCCAATGTTGCGACGGTAAGAGGAAAAGGTGGGATGGGAGTGAGAGTACAAACTGAGATTCGGTACCTAAGCCGAACTTTGGAGGACGTGGTATAGGTGGCTATACTAAAGAAGCTGTGTTTGGTGCAAGGGTTTATAACTAGCCGTAGGGCAGCCACTGGCAGTGTGAGTGACAAGGTGACTCCTTTGACTTCACAACGGGTCCGTAGAAATCCACACCGCTATGTCGAGGACGTGTTCGACAGTCTTCTGTCACTTGCAACGAGGCAGTTGGAGTCAAGACGCGTCAGCCTGCGTGGGGAATTCATACCTAGATAAACACCAACATTTTTCGTGCCAACACGCCACATACAAACGAAATATCGCACAGCTATCGCCACTACTATGCATGCTTGTCAAAATCCATGTGGGATATATATCTAGGGCAAATGACAGAACCGAAATTACATTAATCTCCTCCTAGGCTCCAACTTCAGCGTCTTTCAAGACACCTCATGGTACAACCCCTCTACAGCGACATTGGCCTGCCATATCCCCAGCTTGCGGACAAATCGAAGCATAAGCGGAGCAGGAAGAACAAGCACGTACGACACGGGAACTAGTACCGCCAGTGTTATAGATACAAAGAAGGTGATGCCGGGTTTAATCACAAGAAAGTAGAAGAGAGCTTGATATGTCGTCGCATCCGTGAACTACCGAGGCGGCCGTTGAGTGGGAGTAGGAGTAAGTACCAATGGCAAAAACACGGTAATGAAATATCCCACCATAGCATATGCGTTCTTGTAAAACGAAGTTTCATATTGTACGCTTGATTGTTGACCGAACTCGACCTCTGAAAGCCGAGGGCGGCGCGTGCGCTGGAAAATTGGTCTGGGTGGATATGGTGGAGGATAAGCAAGAGGTCCATGAAATTTTGTTTGCAATGCAAGCTGGCACCAATACTCTTGAGTACATAAAGTCCGCAACACTGCAAGGAACGAGCTGACCTCCCCTCTAGCAAATGCCCTGGCTCCAAGTAGATCAAGGAAACAGAGAAGAGCACCAAGCGGTAGCGTGATAAGCAGTGTCGTACCAGTCTAGAACATGCATTAGCCACCAGCAGTCACATTTCGCATCCAAGACTCACCAACGTAAAGACAAATAGATATATCCATGCGATCAGGGCATAGGGAAAGTTCACCACCATCAGATGAAAGACGGCTGCGTGATATGCTCTCCGGCCCATGGGCCGGAAGTACCTCATCCATGCACGTCTCGAGAACAGCGGCCACCTTCGCGAGCCGTGGTAGAGCGCTGCTTGTACATCAGCACCTTGACCAAGTTCGTTGTCCTGGTCTCGTTGGCTGGGGAGCCCACCTCCGAGTGCTGGGAGGTCTGGCTCATCGTCTGAGTCTTGGGATAGCGAAAAAACAGTCTGTACGAACGAGTGTGCGCACGAGTCGGATGAAATTATCGTACTGGAACGCGAGTTAGCGCGGGGTCGCCTTGGAGAGGCAATAAGCAACGAGTGGTCGAGTAAGGGGGTGGTGTCGGTGGGATCGTCTGAGCTGGGAAAGGAACGTGGTTGCTGTCCTGAAGAAACCACACGTCCTGCTGCCTGACCGGAGTCTCGAGAAGGTAGATCATTGCGTGGGAGGATTGGGGCTGCTAAACGCTGAGGATGTCTGCGGGTGGTACGAAGTGCTCGCGTGCGTCGTTCTTGTGAAGGATATGGTGGTGGTGGGTCATCGACAGGTACGTCCAGCAAACCTGACTGCCCCTGCTGCTGGTCTGTTGAAGTAGTTGCAGGCATCTCACACGATCTCAAACGTCTGTTCAACTTGAAGATGAAGTGACAGGCTTGCTGTCACTGTCAGAGGAAACAGACCACGTGCGATAGCGACCCACTGACACCGATATTCCTGCTGCAATAATTAATGCCGTCCGTAATTTGTCCAAGAAATAGTTAGCAGTACATGTTCGCTTCCGAAGTTTGGGATCCCCAAATGCTTCGTCGACTTTGTTTTCGAACTTGCGTTATTACAACGGCACATTTGTACGACCTGAAGTTGAACTTGCTGGATCCAGCAGGATTGTCCATGCCTCAACCACTAGTTTCGTCACCACCCTGCCTACAATGTCTGGAACCTTGCACATGCACAAGAACCCGCACTCCAACTCGTCCCGGCCTGTAAGGCGACTTGGTCACGAGTCTACTCGAGCCTCGGCCGTCGCCACTCGTCAACAAACTACCATGAGTCCGTTTCCCATTAATTGTTTTTCACAACACGCGATCATAACGCCACTGATTTGAAATGCAATGGACGCTTATGCGAGAGTCCAGAACTCTGCTTATTGTCCAGCCTGAGGGGACCAGACCAACCTATTAAGTAGTAAGATTACACAACGCGAAGAATGTCAGTACTACTTACTAGTATATCCAGCGCAATCTCTTCGATGCCATTGCGACGGAGTTGGTAGTTGTTCACTAATTAATGGAAGCAGCCGCTTCCGGGATAAGTTTGAAACAGCTGTTCCGAATCAGGAAATATGACGCTATGTCATGTCAAGTCGGCGCTATAGCCAAGTGGTTACGGCGACAGATTCGAATCATCTTTGATATCTGTTACTCTTCGAGTGCGCAGGTTCGAATCCTGCTGGCGTCGTGAGTGCTTTTTCACGTTGAGGTCGCTGTGGTTAGCCTGCCATCAGCTTTGAAATTTTTGCTTCGAGGATTATAAGCCTTACCACCGTGCCGCGCATTACATATCTTTTGACCGAGACGTCGGATTCTCCCCTAGGACAGCCGTTCGTTCTCATGCTATGAAGGTGCATTACACCCATCCCTCCTGCTGCGGCTCTTTTCCTCAACAAATTGTCAAGCTCCGGATCACGGCGTATGTCACAACATGACCACTGTATCACGAGACTTGCAAATAAGTGTCGGCATCTACTGCCTCATTGTCAGTGGCAACGCCATAGACTATACTTGCATCGTCAGTCATTATTTGCCAGTGAATGACGGAGGCAAGTACCTACCTATCCAAAGACCCTCAAAGACCACACAGCCAACATCTGGGCCTGTGGGTGACCACTCACTGATCACGGCATCGCTCCTTTCCTCGGCCAAGGAATTGGTTTTTTGAACGTGCCTTGAGTGTCAGTCTGGTGTGACATTGCCGGCTCGGCACTTGCTAGGTGGGGTCTCCACATGAGTGCTTGAGCTTCCAAGTGGATTGCAATGAAGGGAGGAGACTACGACTATTCAAACGAGTCGATGCCGTTGATGAGTACTTGAGTTTATGTTTGACCCTAACGCCGAGAGTGGGGTCGGAGGGAACTGCGGGGTTTGCGTTATGTCCAAACAAGGGAGGATAACTTTGTGCCGAGCCTAGCGTGTTGAAAATAAAAGAATATAATGAGTAACAACAAAATCCCTTTTCGTTTTTTTTTTTCGAATTCCCCAACTATCGTTCCGTTCTTCCCACCCAGTTCTAATTATTGCTGAACCCCGCTCCTTGCAACTTTTTGATCCTCATCTCTTCTGTCTTCTTGTCCAGCTTTTATTTTCTCGTATTCCCTCGTCACTCTCACTTGCCCCAAAGCGCCCGTCGAGATGGGTTGCGTTCAGTCCACCGGCGTTGACAGCGAAGCAAAGGCTCGTACGTACTGTATTTCCACTCAAAGCCACCGCGAACACTCCCACCCGTGCGCGCGGTCGTCTGCTAAACGTATGCTCACGCATGCTCTCTTACAGGTAATGATGAGATCGAAAGTCAGCTCAAGAGAGACCGAATGTTGGCCAAGAACGAGATCAAGATGTTGTTGTTGGGAGCGGGAGAGTCAGGGAAGGTGGGTTTTGGGTCCGACAACCTCCTCGAATAAGAACGCTCATGTCGAACTTCCCCGACAATGCAGTCAACGGTGCTCAAGCAGATGAAGCTCATTCACCATGGCGGCTACAACGACCATGAACGGGACTCGTATAAGGAAATCATCTACTCCAATACCATCCAATCCATGCGGTATGTCTGACTCTGTCATCGCATTTGGGAGGTTGATTAATTGTTTGATGACAGTGCCATTCTGGAAGCTATGCCTCAGCTTGATATCATGTTGTCGCCACAAAATGACGCCCGCCGAGCAGTCATTCTGGCGCTTCCCGTTCAGATTGAGGGTGACGTCTTACCGCGAGACGTAGGCGATGCCGTTCGGGGACTCTGGCGGGACGCAGGTGTAAAGGAGGCGGTCCGCCGATCTCGCGAGTTCCAGCTCAACGACTCGGCCGTTTACTACTTCAACTCGATCGACCGCATGTCCGCACCAGGGTATCTACCGACAGATCAGGATATCCTTCGAAGTCGAGTCAAGACCACTGGCATAACAGAGACGACTTTCAAGGTTGGAGAGCTCACCTACAAGTTGTTTGATGTCGGTGGTCAGCGAAGTGAGCGTAAAAAGTGGATTCACTGCTTCGAAAATGTTACCGCGCTTGTGTTCCTGGTCAGTTTGAGCGAGTATGACCAGATGCTGTATGAAGATGAAAGTGTGGTATGTCAACGTTCTTTTCCTCCCTTGTGCCATACAGACGTTGAGTAATAATCCGTAGAACCGGATGCAAGAAGCCTTGACGCTCTTCGACTCGATATGTAACTCTCGGTGGTTCGTCAAGACCTCAATTGTAAGCCCCTGACTTTGTCGCAGTGATGCTCAGTCTATAACGTTCCAATAGATTCTGTTCTTGAACAAGATCGACCTATTCGCCGACAAGCTTCCATATTCACCACTAGGCGACTACTTCCCAGACTACACCGGCGGTGAAAGCTATGACGCTGCATGCGACTATCTGCTACACCGGTTCGTAGCGCTCAACCAAAATGCTGCGACCAAGCAAATATACGCACATTACACTTGTGCGACGGATACTCAACAGATCAAATGTAAGACATGACATGACATATCGCCAGTGGGCGCGTGACTGACCCGAATTCATCATTACAGTTGTGTTGAGCGCTATCCAGGATATCCTCCTGCAAATCCATTTGCGGGAGTGCGGTCTTCTGTGATGGAGAACTGAGATACCCCTTTGGACCATTCCCCATCCTATGCATCTACCTCTCACAACTCGTCATGTAGTCATCCCCCGCTCTCATCGCATCAGACTCCCACTGCCACTCACAATCCTGGCTACTAGCTATTTACGAGGTTGTTCATATTCGCGTCCTGGGCTGTTCTTTCATCCTGTTCTTGAATATATACGGGTCCTTCATCGCTTTCACCTTCGCCTCGCTCGCCACCATCGATATGTTGATCTTCTCAATATCATCCCTTCTTTTATTCGTTTCCATCATTACTTCTCTATCGGGCAATGATAAAAGCTTACTATACCCGTTTCTTACGATTCGCATGTAATGGATAAGTTCATACACGTCGCTCACTTCTACTCGTTGTTATCTTGCATCTGGGGCGTGACCAGTTTACTTTGGCAAATACACTATTTCGAGCAGCGGACACAGCTGTAGTGGCGAATCAAGGGACTAACCAGAACGAGGCTCTTTCATCTGAGTTCGTATAAGGTTAGATATGATGCAGCAAGGCTGTGGAGTATGTATGTTGAGGTTGTGAAACGGCGGGCAATGTGTGGGATGATATTGCTGTGTGCGTCGTTCGACGTGGGATACAGCCTTCTGATGTGAACTTGGAGTGCACAGATCTGGACGAGCCATCGTGCGATAACGGGATCCGATGCAGTGACGTAGTAACGATCCACATCTTGCAGCAAAGCGATTGTGATGATACGGCCAGATGGGACAATGTGTGTGCTACGTATGCGCAAGCTACGTGTGACACGCGGGGAGCTCCGAATCGATAGCAACCCCCGCTCGTCACCACTTCCCAGAAACCGGGGCAACAGCCTGAGTATTAAATGTTTGAGTTGCAACGTTCAACGTTCAGAATCACCTTCCATCCGTGACATCGCCGGGAACCAAAACATAAAAATATAAGAGATGGTCTTAGTGGAGCACAGTCGGCCACTGCTGGCAGATGCAAGCCATTGATTGATACAACGTTGCAAGTCCCGAAAGGCTTGCCGCAGTTTTCCGGTGGTTGGGGAAACAAAGCACAGGCATCTCCTGTGGCGTGGTTAAAAATTGTCTCAAGGAGCGCCGAAATACAAGACAATGGAGGCAACGAGTGCGAATGGGTGCCTGCGAAATAAAATGGTTCTATGATACCAACGTGTCAAGTGCAACACGATTATGTAGCAGGAGTCAGACAAGGAAATAGCTAACAAGATATATTGGCTGGGTAGCAGCATGGCTCATAACGTAGCCGAAGGTTTCTGAGACACTGCCTCTGGCATGTCAGTGACACGTCCAACGATATTGTAGCGTTTCCTGTGAAAATGTAAAAAGTGCAAGAAATCAAAGACACATGAGCCAGGTATAGCAATGTCAAATGAAATACTGCCACGTACGTGAAAAACGAGTGCCAGTCGTCGAGGACTTTCATCTCGTTGTCGGGCAGGGTGCTATAGTCGGACACAGCGTCCTCGACTTTGAGACTGGACTTGCCGAGACCCCTCGAGCCATCCTTTCCAGCAAATATATTGTACGATGCACCCTTGCCATAGACGTCTCGCTTTCTTGTGACGTCAAATACATCGCCTTTATGCTGGTCAGAAGCCATTCGTACTAATACGTACACGACAACGAGGCATACCTTTGATTGATACATATATGGGCTTCGATTCGTCAGAGCCGTCATATTGAGCCAGCTCTTCGAGTGTGATTGGGTCGTACTTTGGTGGGTCGAGGTCGTCTCTGGGCGGTTGCATGATTGTCTTTAGAGATTTCTTCTCGTCTGTTTGTGCAGTGACTGCTGGACGTTGTTGAGGCGGCGATAGTGCGCGTCGTCGTCGGATGATAAATAGAAGAGGCAGGCCCAATGCCAGACAATAGATGAGCAGTGAGGAATCGGATAACATGATCGAGACAGGATTGTACACGGCAACTGCCGCTCAGCGACTTTCTTTCTTGTACGGCGGTACTGTGTCGCTGGGTTGGAAAGCCACCGTTGAACGTCGACTACCCAACCCGCTGTTTTTGTTCTAGCACAGGACGTCCAGGAGCAACGGACTCTGTAATCCAATTTCCTGTTTCTCAAACCGTCGTTTGGACGGTGGACCCATATCCGTGGTCAAAGCGCCCGTCATACTGCGCGACAGGTATAAAGCCTCAGAACGATGCGATATTAATGGCTAGACAAACGTCGTCTGTGAACCTCCCATGCACCCCCCCTAAGCACATCATGTTACCCCCTTTCTCAGTACTAGGCTACTCCATACACATACGTTGACTCAACTTCCACCAGCTCTCAATAATAGCGCAACACTACCTAGCTGACGTCGCTCAGCTGATGCCACCAGTTGCTTACAACCCAGACACCACCCCAAACCAGCGGTGGTTCCTGGCAGAAGCGCTGTTCAGGGCCCTCCTGGGGATCGACATTGCCCTCGTCAATAGACGCCTCGAAGCGTACCATGCATCTCGAGAAGCGCAGCAATCGCCATCTTGTGTCGACTTTGCGGATGCGACGAAGGCGTATTTCTCAAGTGCTTGGTGTTTTGATGGGTCAGAACGACAACGAACGAGGTTTGTGCTCAAGCTTGACGTACCCGTATGGCTCGATGTGGAGGGGCACGAAAAACTTTACTCGGGAGGACGTTTCGAGATTTTTTGGTCACTCGGGTACTGGACGAAACGGGCCGGAGACTCGAAGAGTACATGTATTATGGAAAGTAACATTGGCGAGATCAAGGGTCAGCGGCATGTCTTATCCCCGTCTGACTCAGCCAACTGGCGAGCTCGCCCGAGGCATGACGTTTCTCGAACCTTGCAATACATTATGAACTGTAATGACGTTGGGGGGCAACTTTTACGGCAAAGGTCGAGACTACGGGGCGAGGGGGAGTTTGGCAGGAAGGGAAATGAGCACTATCGCTTGCGTGGCACCCACTCATACATCCTCGTGAACACGACCACCGCGGCGTCACTGCACGAACTGAGATCGCTCCTCACATATACACGTTGCATCGTTTCCCTACCCACGGTGTTGTACACTCGACAACCTTAACTAAAGTGTTGTTCATTTCCACAAACCCATTTATGAAACTGACAGCACATATGACGACCAGAAAAAGGCGCTGCTGGCGGTGAGAACAATGAGTCACGCACTAACGAACACGAGGTGGTCGTAAGGGTCAAGGCTAAACTCCTCGGTGCCACGTCAAAAGGATCGTACAGATCCATATATGTAGCAAGATTTCAAAACGATTACAGATTATATAACGCACCTTCGAAGCTGAATATCGTCCGAGCCGTGAAGCTTAACCGTCCGCGTGAGCCGTGCACATGGATCTGATCTTCGATGCCGGGCCCGATCGTCAACAGTGGCAAATCACTTTCCAATCAAAAAATCGCCGCATACCAAGAATCGCCCGCGTCTCTGAGACAACAGAAACGGGTTGTTGCTATGTCATTTCGAAAAGGATGGCCAGTCAACGTGTTGAGGTTGGTATCCGAGGACGTACGCGTACGTTATAATACAAGTGGTGACTGGACAAAGCTAGGAGCGCGAAAAGGTCTCAAACCAAACAATCAGTGAATAGACGGGATTAGCGAATGAATGAAAACTGAAAAATTATATGACGACGTGGGGGATCAGTAAAGCAACGGGTAAAAATCATGAATGGCACTGATAAAGGTCAGAAAATTGAATGTGAATGTGTACAATATTGAAGCGCGAAGCCACCGAGAGCGACGACGACATGGACATAGAGAATGGTGTAGACTAGCGACACAAGGGGGAGGGGGGGGGGGTATAAGAGCTCAGCCCGAAATAATCAACGAAGACGAGTCGAGGATTCACCCCCCTCTGACGTGCAGGGGCAGAGAGAAATTGGGAAGAAGAGGAGCAGCAATGTTGATAGAATGACAAGCATCCGTGACCTTCTTGCGTAACTCATCGCACTTGCTTTGGAGCACTATAACCAAGAGCAATCAGAACCATGTTTTCGGTGCCAAGTTCGTCACCGAAGAGTTTTCACTTACTTGGGCACGGCCATAACGTGTTTAGGATGTCTAGAGGGACTATGATATCTTTCGCAACCTCCAAAGCATCAATCAGGGTATGGTCTTTCTCCCAAAGCGAAACACATCTGCCACAGACGTAAGCACAAAAAAAAAAATCGTCGGTATATACTTACATGGACACTTGGCTCGCGAACCACGTCACTTGGAATGGACGTCCGGTAAACAAGTCGCCATCTGCTTCTCCAAGGCGGTTAATCGACATGCGAACTCTCCGAATAAAATGGCTCTGGTGAAACACTGTATGGAAATTAAGCACTAGATGATAATAAATCTACCAAAAATGTGAACTCACGCCATTGTTCTGTGTGCTTCCGATTGAATGACGGCGAGTTTCCAGCTTCTCGACTATGCAGTCTGTGCACTGAATCAGACCACGCGCGAATTAACGTGATGTTCAACGGCTTACCTCTGTAGGATCGAAGTAATCATCATTTGCGTACTGTTTTGGGATTAACCCATGTCAGCATGCCCGCAGCAATAAGTGTTTACGAAGAGGACACGCACTTGTATACGTACTCTCGACACATGTACAAGAGTGCCATATCAAGGTTACACGTGTGAGCGTCTAACGCATCTTGAATTTCCTGAGTTTCCCGCCAGGACTCCAATGCTAGTTCAGAAGTCTCGTCGCTAGAAAAGGTGTTCTTCCGCAAACGAATGGTGCAGAAATTCCACAGCAGCATGCTGCGGCAATAGAGTGCCCAGATAGAGTCCTTGGGTGACGGGGACTTGTGTTGGTTAGATCCACGTTCAGATACTTCTCCAGGGAAAAGCAGCCGGAACTAAATCACAAACATAATCAGCAACTCAATCCGATGATTACAGTCATAGGTCATCAACACGAGTCCGGAAATGGCTTAGGGTTGATAGAAAGATTACGAATAGGAAAACTTACATTGGCAGGGTCGGTCAAAAAAAGATCTGTTGGTTCCTTCCCGAAAGCAATGCAATGTGACGTGTGGCTCGCCACGAGGTTGAGCGCGCTCCAACACAGCCTTCTGCATGCCTCCTTGTCCGTCTCCTCAGGGGTCCATGAAGGGTCCCAGGGCGGAGTGTAAGACCAAGACGAGGAGAAGTGATCAGCGACCATCGATGCATTTGGTGGGAATGGGATGCATGAGCATTTGCGCGCGCCTGAACGTGGTGAACGAATGCTATCCTTCGGCATACCATCATATGACCTCCTGTGAGCAATGGGAACACTATTGGGCGTGAAAGTGGACACTTCGGGTTCGTTGCTATCCAAGAAGGTAAACCCGAGGGCGCGGACAATGTGATCCAGGCGGATGAGTGACTGTCTCGCACGTTCTGGAGTGTAAAGGGGATGCGCTGCAGATTCATAGACAGCAAGGATCTGTGGCATATGTCAGAAATAGGCACGGCGGAGGGCATACGTGAACGTACCAGTGCAGCTTTCGCGAGTGCCATGTCTATCCATTGCGAATTCCAGGACGCCTCTAGTGAGGTCTGAGCTTGATCTCGGAGCCAAACGGCGCGATTACGACCTGCAGTTCCTAGCCCCATCTCACTGGATTTCATCAGCGTCGCCAATGCCAACCCAGCGAAGATGAGCGAAGGCTGCATCAGCGACCGATCTTCGGGGCTGTACAAAGTCCGTAGAAAGTCAGGAACATTGACGAACGAGAGCCAGTAGCCAGTAGTTGTAAACCTAGCAGATCACGGTCAGGAAGAAAAAGAGAAGAAACATTCTCACAAAACTCACAGAGTGGATAAATCAGAAGCAATATCTTTGAGTCTTGAATGATATTAATGTTGAATGGATGTTACTGCAGAACGAGAGAATCACTTACGATTGATCGGGGTTCGCGGAATAGCTGTTGACAAGGTTATCCCACCATTCCTTTCTATTATACTGCACGGAGGAGGTCGAAGGCATGCGGACCTTGTCGACGAGATAGCGATCGGAATGCTGCGAATAAAGACGTAAGTCCGCGATCCCGTTGGACTTCTTTTTCTAACAACACACCGTCGAATAAGCATCGGCGGACAAACCTCTTGATTGCGCAGATGACGAAAAATCCGACTCCTGAGGTGACAGAGAAGGTTGATTCAAGCGGAGGTGATTGTCTTGTTCAAGTCCGGTAGTCCTCAGAGTGGGAGGTTCAGGGCCTCTGCGATCTTGTATATCGTCTTGGCTATCTGGAGTGCGACCTGCAGTTCTCTTCCTTTTTGAGGGTGGCAATGGTGGAGCGGATCCGTCAGCTGGACGCTTCTTGCAGGAACGTTGACGAGTACCCGGACGCTTATCGGGCCCCCTACGTTTTGGAACGGCGTCGTACTGGCACTCATTTGATCGGCGAACACAATTATGGCAGATCGGTCTTGTAGAATCACAACGGATCTTCCTCGCCCGACTTCGAAGGGAGGTAAGTGGCACCCTGAGAAACGGGGCGACGGAGAGAACGCACCATTGACGACAAGCTATGACTAGGTTGGCACCTTCGCGGCGTGATGGGGGATCCTCTGAGCCCGAGACGGATTGCTGTGGAACTGGCTGAGATGTTGAGTCGCGTCTCTGAACAGTTGATCGGTGATCTGTGTCGGTTGGAACGGGTGGCGAGAGAGGTCCACTAGAAGAATACGACTGGTCGCGGGCGATATCATTAGAGTATCTGCGATGAAGAGGAGCAGATTGATAATTAATATTTATGGGTGGACCTTGTGATGGAGGGGGTGGAAGACGAGCGTTGGGGTATGGTTGGGCAGAAATGTCGAGACCGAGCTGGTTGCGGGATGGAATAGGATAATCTTGGGGATAGGATGAATGGTGGTGATGGTTGTTGCTGTGCAAGTCCAATGAAGGTTCAAGCAATTGAGGTGGTCCGTGTGATACGGGGATGTTGAGATAGTTGTTGTCGAACTGTGAGGCGAGGATGCCAGCAGCGTTGTGTATGTCGAGTTGATCTGGATGGTAGCGGACTTTATTGAGGGCGACGCATGACATGGATAATAAGAATAGTGAAAAGAGAGCGAGATGACGACGAGCTTACTACTGTCCCCGTGCGGCTGTGGAAACTGTGCGCCGAAGATGGGAGAGTGGAGGCCGGAGCCATCCTCACTGGACTGAGGGCCGTCTTCAATGATCATTCCGTGGGGGAAGGGAGAGTAAATGTCGCTGTTGACACTGACGACCATTCGAGGGATGGAGGAAGATTAAAGGAAGAAAGAAAGGAGGATGTAAAGTGTGATATTTGGAGGCTTACCAGGCGAGGAAAGACAAGTCAGAGGACATGCCCACGGTACACCGTGACATCTCCACCTCAGCCAAGCTTATGAAACGAATCCTAATGCAGTTTTGCCTAAATCGTAATTTGATCCCCTCCTCGAAGATCAGAAGATCGCAACAATCCAGTCCTTTTTTACTAATCTAATTTCAGGGTGAACTTTTCAACTCTATGCTAAATATCTATACATTTTCCTTTATTTCACCCCGCCTAAATCGGACTCTCTCCTCCTACTCTTGGGTATAATTCTGTCACTATATTCTCCGCCGCATCTTCCTCGTCGCCCTCGTACCCACCAACTCGACTCACGTGCCTGGTCGTCATGTCTTTTTCAAAACTCTATTTTTTTCCTCTATTGTCATCACTCCAAAATCAGACCACATACGACTCCGATTCCCAGTACTAGTACCACTCCTGCAGCACCCTCCCCATCCCTTTCTCATTCCTCTCTTTTTCTACGACCCTGCAGCAGCATAGAGGCAACCGCGATAATTACTTACATACATATGTCATGATGCATGATGACCTGTCCGAATCTATAGTTATCTTGATGACGGTGACCTCTCCTCGTTTGATATCCGTCGCAATTGTGACTTGTCATGATATGTTCAGCGCTCACCAACTATTCAATTCATTCAATTGACGCGTCGACGTTTCAACTTTGGGTTCAATTTTCCAGACTGCGGCTTTGCCCAGAAAGTACTGCTGTTTATGGTATACCCTACATTTCCAGGCAGTCCGTTGCCGTGTCCTTTGATCTCATGTTTTCTTTCTTGTTTGCCTGCTGTGGACTCCGCCGGCGCCGTCATGAGACAGTTAGTCAACGTATCATACTCCACCCCCGTCACTGACACATCCACAGTATGCTGTCCCCGACGAATGCACACGCCTCATTCCAGACGCCCAAGACACACCAACGCAAGTACTCCACCTATGCCCACCTAATCTCTTCTCACCATTTATTCAGGCCCCAGCCTCGTGTGATAGATCAACAGAGATTAAAGGATAGGCTCGGAACAGTCGTGCGTTCCAAAGAAGGGTCCGTAACTAACACTGCATCCCGCCTATTCCAAACGTCCCAAACTTGCAATCTTTCCAACAGAAAGATGGTGAACGTCAATGCGCAGTTCCCGTTCAACCTCCACAACCAGGAACTTGGCGAACAATCTTCTTCCAGATCCTCGCGTAATGTCTCAGGAGGTACTTGTGCGAGCAGTCGAAGAGCTTCGCCATCCCCACGTCGGTCACTCCAAAAAAGTCCCTCGAGCACATCCATACATCGTGAAGTCGAAGAACTGCCCACTGGTCAACAGCTTCCCTCAAATGGCAACCGCCCGGCGCCGATTCTGAACGTGAGGCTAGTCAAACCAGGTCAATCTGTCACGGCAAGAGCCCGACAGAGTGCCCGGGGCCGTCCAGGGCGTAATGCAGAGCAAAACGGGAGAATACTGCTAAGGGAACCAGAATTCGTAACAGTAACAGGGTTGGACAATGAAAACCGTGAGTTTGCGGGAGAGCATCTTGATGATGATGAACGGACGCCGCGAGCGTATCTACCCTCGGGTTTGGAAGAACGCTCATCCACAGATGCAGTAAGTCCGAACTTTTTTTTCCCAGTTTTGTGAAGCTAATTTGCCCTATTTCCTGTTACCTCATAGGCCCCTGCCGAGCTTACAGCCGATCGCGTTAATAGTGGTCGCGCGCCACTCTACCCCGAGGATTTCACGATTCATGACGCTGGCACTGTGTCACGTTCATGGGGGGACTGACCGTTGTATTACATTTGCACGCTCATTTCGGACCATACCTCGTCTAAAATGGTAGTCTATAATCCTTTCTTGTATCTCCTGTTATCTCCACGAGGCATTCTTTCACAGCGTTATCGTCCTAATTTGTCGGATCTGAGTATTCTGTATGTTCCTACCACAGACCTTGTCCTGCTATTTCTTTACTCCTCTCGCGGGCCGCCTATATATGAACCCAGTGATGCGGTTGATAACACCACAGGGATATCACATCGATATTTCAAAACCTCGACAGCAGACGCCCATGCAACGTTTGCAGGCGATTCAATTTTAATAAGATGACTTTTAGACGAACCTTGTATCTTGTTCTGGATCCTTCGCCACTGAGTTTCCGATGAAATATCGAGGGCTCACGTCAAACGTCCACCGTCGGTCCTCGGGGGCGAAGGAAGTGAGCTCCAAACGAGCTCCATGCGTCGTCGAGTCGCCCTTTGCGCGACTTGGCAGGTCCTGCGAATCGAATTCGTTTGTTCGCCGCGATGCCGTCAGGACCAAAGGCCAATGGCATCATGGCGGGCAAGAAGAGGAAGAACAAGGTTCTCAAGAATCAAATCAAAGGCACAAGTCAAAGGGAACCTTGCAAGAACCCAAAGAAGCTGTCGCACACCGGTGGATTCCTATCAGATCTCCATGGAAGTTTGCGACACGATTTGATTGCAACTTTCGGACCCGCAAGAGAGAAAAAAAAATTGAGGAAGGGAATGGCTACTTGTCAAGTTGTTTGATTGTTGCGTCATTCGAAGTGCTCATCGGGCTCATCCGTTCCCATCACCGAGGGACCTGATTGGCCAGGGCAACAACAGGGTCGAGTTTGACTTTGTGTCGAAAGTCTCGAGTGTCGACATTGCGGCAGAAAATATATTCTCGTTTCGGGGGCAGAAGGCAAGCTTGAAATTCGTGGTCGTAAGGAATTAGCCCCGCCACACAAGGTGCGTCGAATCTCACCATCGGACAATGTCGAGAAGAATTCGAAGGCCCTTGACGCCGCTAACAAATTGGAAGATGGCAACGCAGTGTGACCCATCGACGCTGGGAGAGTTGCTGCCATGCCTATAAAAGTGGAACAGACTCACATTCCCCTTGCTCTTCACGTCATACAGACCCTTGATTATGATGATCAGAGGAACAATGAATCTTGATGTAAAGCAGGAGATCCGGTTGACAGCAGGACCAGCAGGCCTTCTCAACGAGGGTGTAACGCTGTACGCCGCGCCGGAAGCCAACCTCGTGCGATAGAGTTACTTCTGCTGTGAAACATGGGAAGCAACGATAGGGGAAATTCACGTGGAAACCAACCATTCACGGGTCCGTGACTCAGAGTCACCTCGTCAGAGGACCCAGAACTTTGCTTGCAACTTGACAACGGTCTACAAGGTGTGCTTCGTCACGACCTTTATCCCCGCGTACGTTCTTCGTGCCCAACTCACCAACTTAGGACCATGCACAACCTGATTTCGAACACAGCAAGGTTCGAGTTCCTATATCGAGTGAGAATTGAGCTATGATACACAAAATAGTCGTGTACAACATGCATGCTAACGTCATGTAAATAAGTATGTAAGTATTCGGGATATACAGTACACAATAAACACAAGAGTGCCGCCGTCAAACCGCATTTACAGATTATGCGCCGCTATATGTCTCATTATCGATAACGAGGCGAGCATCTCTGTCGTCCGGCCAGTGAGCGGTCAAGAAGGCCATGGCAATGCAAATAATATCCACATACCAGCCGCAAGATGTGGATAAGCCTCGTCGATAGTCAGCATGCAGCCAGATGAACCAAGATAGTCCGGTTCGCCAGCCACTTTCAGCGAATAAAATGCGACCAGATATTGGCTTTGATTCGTGCACTATATACATGTACATGTCCGTTCAGTTTTGGAAGTCGCAAATTCTTTGCCCGAGGGAACACCCACGGTCCACTCATGGCCTTTCGTGGAGCGCCAGCTCCATCGATACTCTTGCCCATCTGATCCGAGGAATTTCCTGGTTTTGCTGCTGTGTACACCCACCTCATGTCAAAACCGGATCCAAAAACATAGAAACAACGGATCGGCACTAACCTGCCTAATGGTGTCAGCTTCACAAGATATTGTTTCATCGCCTTGGGACCCCCTGGCCCAATGGTTATCGTCCCCAGTGAGTTATCTGGGCCGTATGCCAGAGCAATCAAAGGGTTCGACGCATTATTTTCGTGCGTCACGTCATGGACCATGTACGCGGTATGCGTTGGTTCTTGGGCTGTGCAGCGAAGACGCAAACGAAGGCGATCGTTGATGTCGACGAAATCGGACCCTGTTAGTTTCCCCGTTTTGTCTTCGAGAAAAAAGGGCATTCCGTAGTTGGTGGTCATGATTCACTAGTCGGTACTAGAGGAGGGGGAAAGTGTCCTTGACTGGGTGCACAGACAGAACAATCCCAGCTATTTCTACGACTCAGACTCGGATAGCGTTAAACCATTTTCAGCAAAATGACATGAAGGATGGCAGAACAACATGCAAACGCATACCATGCAGAGATTGACGGTACCCAGCCGAGATAAACATTCATAAAATAACGGCGCAAATGAGCCTCATGCGTGCTTGAAAGGCACGCCTTAATAATTCGCATGGCATATTGGGGAACAGGGGCAACGTGAACAGGAGAAATGCGAAAGAGGAGACAAGAGCCTGGCGCACGACGCATTTGTACTAGTGAGCTTGGTAGTACCAGCCTGTTTGTGACCAAAATAATCAGCCATCGCAATGAGGACGTGACGTACGACGGGGCAGAGACTCTCTCAAGGTAAAACCTAAACCCCTTTGGTTTTTATCATATTGATTGCCAATACGAACGTGCACTGGCACGCGATTGCCACATACCTGCGTCGGCATGAAGGCACACACTACGCAAAATTGGAAAACCGTGCTGCGGTCTGCTGCGGCGTCCAACTGGATGTCCAACACGAGGTGAAACAGACTAACTTGGCGAACTTGATCAAGCGACGGATGACCAAAATAAGGTGGACCAAAAGGTATCGCAGCACACAATCGTTTGTGAACACTTGCCTGAAGGAGTCCCCCAACAACGTTTCACATTCGATCATCTTTAGAGAACCGGATCGATCTCGTGTCGTGTAGAAGGCGGTAAACGTAAAAGCCGAAGTCCTAGGGTTAAGAAAGCTTTGCTGCCATCAAGGTCAAATCAAGCGAAGAACATGTTCGAGTAAGCTGGATAATATCAGGTCCTGATGGTGGTGTCGTTTTCATGAAAGGTGAAAGCCATGCTGTCGTCTCATCAAAACGAGGATTTTCAATGTGTTTATTCCGAGCAGTTTGGGCCATGCAGATGTTGTTCGTACCTCAGGCTTCTAGGCACATCGCTGCATCCGCCCTCACGACCAATAACCGTAATGAATATCGTCATCCGGGGGTATCACAAAAGAACAACCCGGCGGACGATAGGTTCCGGATAGTAGCACCGGGTGAATTTCTTCTGTCTAGTAGTAAACATATTGCACGAATCTGAAGTACATGACATACTGAAGATGGGGAACATCCTAGTCATCTCTACGACGGTTGTTAGGTCTATCCCTCGTTGCACTCATGCCCCATCTCAACCGATGCCTTTCTCTTTCTTTCTGTCGTTCAATTTCGTCATAGTCCTTCAAACGAGCGAGACGTTTCTCGCGTTCACGCGTAGGTGAGCGGCTGCGACGTGCATAGCGGTCTTCCTCATCAGCCGATCTTCTGCGGAGCGGAGATCGCGATCGTTCACGGTCGCGATGACGAGCTTGACCATCATCACGCTCGTCCCGGGCTGCCCGACGAGCTTCCTTTCGCGCTCGTTTTTCCTCTTTACGTTCAGCCTTTCGGCGGCGCTTCTCATCTTTCTCTTCGCTACCATTCACATCTTCCCCGTTATTTGCCACAGCAGGGCTCGCTTGAGCGCCTGTTGACGAGCCAGCTTCAGGCTTCACAGCATTCGCTCCAGTGGGACCGAAACCTCTGATAACAAAAAGCGTGTTAGGCTTGACTGCGATAGAGCATAGAAATGAAAAGGGACTTGCAGCGCTATGGAGAGGGCTTCTGCCTCTGCCTCTTTGACTTTGCGTATTTCTTCTTGTCTTTCTAGCTCTGAGGCATCTTTATCTCTGTTATACCAATGGATATCCTTGTTCTTCTGCCATCTCCCAGTTGGCGCATTGACGCTGTGTCCAAGGTAGTGCTGTATTTTACTTTAGCGTACTTACAGGTGAAAATTTACATGACCGTTATGCGCACCTCTCTGTCTTTGTCTGCAGAAACATCGGACCATTTGAATTCTGCTTGACCGCCTCGAGTTCCTCCACGAATCGGCTCGAACATGATGCTGGTGGTTCAAACGTTCGTTATCCTGTAACATGCCGATTAGTCTCCGCCTTCGCAGGATTCACCTTCAAGCTCCGATACCAATTATAGATGCATCAAGAGGTCTAGTAGCAGTCTGGTAGCACCATTGATTAATCAATATGTGCTGATCCCAAAGTACCCTACTTCTTTGCTGACCAGCATCTGCATAGTAAGTGCAACGTTATTGATATCTAGGCGCCATGAAACCTTGCCCCCTTGGCATCAGTGTCTGATCCACGACCCCTGCTGTATCGCGACTCCCGCCCATCGCACTAGAGAAGGTTGAGTTCAAAGAGGTGCTGTTGTGATGCGGCGTGGCTGAAGGTGTCGTCTTCTTTTCTGCCCCTAGCCACATCAAACAAACTCTACTAATAATGTCCAATTCTTCCTCATTCCCCTATATCTCCGGCCTTAGACTTCTCTGTCTGCCAGCACACAACAGCCCACCATTAAAGGCGTGCTATCGGGAGATGAGTCCGCCTGGGTCCGTGGCGTAAGCACGTCCCTCATACCACATAGCACGTGCTGCCTTCAGAACTATTCCGTCACATTAATTGAACAATGTGTGCAGGACTCGACTCGTGACCGGTGACCACCTTACACAACGGGGGCAAGGTGTACGTGATGAGCATTACGCTGGCCTTGCCGGACGTACCCGCAGCATCAACAAAGGGGGCTGAGCGCTGAGCGCTTGAGCATTTCAAATTATCGGCGCAGCCAGCCAGCCTGATCACTCACAAGAAGGGGTATACCGGTAGAGGATGACACGTCGCTTGAATCTTAGTGGATCTAACCGACAGCACATATCGCATTGGCACGGTTATGGCGAGACCAGGAAGCCAGCGGGTGTGTTTTGATGCGACCTGACCGCATAGCTCGTAAGTGATGATTTCCAGTTAGACATACGGCAGAGGAGGCAAATTAGCACACACTGCTGGTACTGCATGCAGTATACAACATTGGGATAGCCCTCGAGAAGTTGGCTTGAGATTACTCGAAGAAATTGGCTGAGATATAATAACAAGCCAGAGGAAGTCGTTGACCATGGTTTCATAGCCAACAGCCTCACGGTGTGAAATTGTGGGATTGGGCTACGAACGACTCGGAGCGAGGCCTAGGTGCGGAGGATTTCAAGTTGCAAATCTTCGAAGAATCACCTTGCAAGAATTTCGACTCACTCGATTGCGACGCGTCCAACGCGCCAAGCATGCATTGTACTAGTTTTCGATTTGAATTATTATTATTTTCCTTCCCAGAAAACTCCGGCTAGTATCCAACACTCCTTGCACTCATTCTGCCACGACACCGAACCGCTGCTAAGCTATGGATATCAACTACCAAAGTCAAGAACAAGATCCGACGAACTTGCCATCGTCGGATTGGCCTGCCTTGTACTGGTGGATGCGGCGCCGCTCACTGAAACAATAGCTCAAGCCCTGTAGTATGTGGACTTCATGCGACTGTCGCATTTCCAACCCAACCTCCATCGAAATTGCCTTCTCAAGTTCGGGGCATTATCCGTAAATCACAAGGTCCAACGGTATTGACGCGCCTCCGCGGTTTATCAAGTCTTTAATATAACCTTACCACGTCCTTGGAACACCCGAACCCAGGTCTTGTGTCCACTGCGGATGCTCATGTACAACATGATCCCACACAAAGACGAAGGTGTGCAGTACTTTCATGTTCACATCACACTGACTTGATATCACTTGTGCTGGCTTCTTCGCCATCGCTAGCCACACACCCATCTGCGGGGTCGATCAAGCATTGCCGGATTAACCCTTATCCATGGCCAAATAAACCACACCATCTCAAAATTACCCGTGTTCTATCCGGTGCAACACACAGAAACAACGCGAAAGATCAACATTCTCAGCAACAGTTGACGCTGCGTTGAAGGCATTATAGTCGTCACTTCCATTGCGAGCACCGCTACGACGCCGGCGAGTTATTGTTGCATGTATCATATTTCAATGGTATTTTTCCAATATCAGACTCATTTATTTTATTGGACTTACGTGGGCGCACGGGCCCGCGTGGCAAACGAAACGGGGTTTGGCTGGATCTGGAAACAGCCGAGCGAGCCTTCGTGTGTTCCTCAACCATCCTTTTATCTGTCGCGCAACTCCTTTTGCAAATTTTCCTTGTTCCTCGCTGTCATTCACGATGAGCAAAAAGGTTCCTAAAAATACAGAGCCAGAGACGTCCTATGCAGAACGCGACATCGTTCTAGCCAAAGTACGCGGTTTTCCTTGCTGGCCAGGCATGGTATGTCGCGTCTCGTTCTTGCCTTTATGAACCTGGGTTCATTACTTCGATTGCTCCAGGTCGTGAATCCCGACAACGTACCACCAAGTGTTTCCAAGGAGCGTCCTGCTGGCAAGAAGTCGACGTTCCATTGTGTCAGATTTTTCCCCGCTGGAGACTAGTGCGCTTCGATGATCCTTGTTCGTTTGGATGAATGATTGACGTCGTTCTCGTGCAGCGCATGGCTTGTGTCAAAAGATATATCGAGATTGAAGGAACACGAAATCCGGGCGTACATCAATGAACCACATAAGAAAAATGCAGACCTCCTAACGGGGTATCGGATCGCTCTTGATCCCGAAAAGTGGGAGAAGGAGCGAGAGACTCTCGACATGGCTGCTGCCGAACAAGAAGACAATGCTCCTGTTGACCAACTCGATAGCGAGAACGAAGAAGAGGAGGCACCGAAACCAGCCAAACCAAAGAAACGAAAGCGAGATTCCGAGGTGGCTTCCGCGAAGTCCAAACCCAAGGCAAAACCGAAGACTGATAAAAAGACACCCACAGCGAAGGGGAAGAAGAACGGAGCCAAGTCCAAAGAGATGGTCGAGTCCGAGGATGAGGGAGACCAGGAGGCTGAAGCTGAAGACGAGGATGAGGCTCCTACGAGCGCTAAGGCTGTTCCACCGCCTTCAAAGAAGGCGAAGCGAGAGAAGGAGGAGGATGTTGATGGTATGAACTGGTATATTCGACATTCTGGTCAACTTCCTGACACTCTTCGCCCATAGCTAACTTGGAGGCAGATCCTGAGGCCCGCAAAGTCAGGGAATGGCGACACAGATTGCAGAAGGCTCTGCTGGGTAGCAAAGGGCTTCCTTCTAACGAAGTAAGTCGTCCACAGTTTCCAATCTGCCACAGCCGACACAATTCCCACAGGAAATGCCCGCTCTTGATCAACTATTCACAACTGTGGAGCACTACGAGCATCCAAACCTCATTAACTTTCTCTCAGTGCGTTGTCCGTGTGGCGTGCGCAAATTCATCATCATTGACCTCACCTTTTTCTCTATTGTCCGTGCAGTTTTCCAAAATCGGCAAAGTCATGCGACACATTGCGGCCCTATCACCGGAGAAAGTGCCTCGCGACGATGAATTCAAGTTCCGGGTACGAGCCAAAGCTCTAGTCGACAAGTGGCATGCAATACTTGGTGCAAACAAGCCAACTGAGAACGGCGGTGAGCCTGCAGTAGCAGACGCGGCCCCAGAAGCATCGGAGGTCAAGATGGCCTCATCCCCAGTTCACAACGCTACGACAACAGCGGCAGATGTGACGATGTCAGAGGCATGAGTCGTCCACTGGTTCTACATTTTGTCATGTTCTTGCCACTTCTGGGATGTCGGTGTTCTGTGCGCTTTTAAGTGAGTTCATGGCCATGTCAGTCGATTGTGCATCATTTGTCAGTTTGAAGCTATATACATTGTGCTGTTATTGTGCCTTATAACAACGTTTTACTATGCTGTACACCCAATCATGATTTACCTTTCCGTCATTTCGTTAAGAAAGACGGCGGCGAGCAGCACCCACATCGATGGCCACCGAGTGCGCTGGGCTGGTGAACTATTGGCGTGTACTGTTCATGCTCAATGGCTCATCTGTGGGTCCATCGTCCCGGGTCAGATCACGCTACGCAACGAGACCATCAAGTGGCTACCGACTCACTATATTGATTCCTAGCAAATTAATATGTCACGCAAGCAAATATGGTGACCATCGACGCCACGTTTCGTCGAGTGCGTTCGGAACTTCGGAAGTAGCATGCAAGGCGGCAGGTACTAACAAGACCATCGAAGAATGGGTATTGAGAAAGGTGCGAAATCACAAAACCGTGCGAGCAAGCAAAGGATATCGATATTGCGTCGGACCCTTCGACTCAGTCATTCATTTCGTGGGCCGTCCAAGTAGGCCACGATCTTGACGTTCCAGGAGGCGACCGGGATGTGCAAAGAGTATCTACCCCCATAGCACGATGACAGTCATGTGTTCGTGTTGTTGGACGTAGGGTCCAGGACCAAGTAGAGTACCTGCAGGCGAAGAGAGCTAGGTAAGAAATGCGGCTGATACAGAAACGCTACCACGATCCATGATTTCATTGTGGGCTCGTTTGGTTCAGCCGTGCCATGCCAGCCTTTGAGGCGATCGAAACTGTTCACGCGGCAAGGCCCTCCCTGCTCCGTATGTTGAAGAATAGCTAAGCCGAAACCAGTATGTCCCCGACGCATAGGTTCCACCACGAGCCAAGGAAGGCAAGGGTCATCGAATTTTAAGCCTTCAATGAGTCTCCAACACAATCCGTGCTGTCTGCGTCGACCTGAAAGCTGAGTGGTGAGACATCGATTCATCTTCTGTTTTCATGCTACTTACCGTGACTGCGAATTACTGATTTCTCATTCGAGATCCAGTACGAAGAACTTCATGCTCGCCTCGACAGTACTTGTGACTTAGTGAAGAGAAGAACAGACCCATTTCCGGGAAGTTCCGAGTTCGCGAGAACTATATTATACGGACTCTACGCACCTCACGCGCGTGAATCTCACACTCCACTCGAGCAGGCTGGATGTTCAAAGCACTTGGTGCCAGCCAATCTGCCCATTTGTTCACGCGAGGGGTTTCACCTGTTCTTCGGTCGAGTCCGCGGCTTGGTCACTTACGATCTACTCAATCTGCCCCGAAAGTTACGAGCAGCCGAAAACTCTCGACATCCACAGCCATGATGCACGACTCTTCTCGTGCTGCGAGCACGGAAGGCGACAGTACTGGAACACGAGGACCGGGTACGTTCGATGACGTGGTGAGTCTGACGGTGCCCTCGTGCAATATTAGGCTTACGATACGATATAATCCAGATCGCGCGTTCGAAGAGTGAGTTTGGGCTGCTATAAGGGTTTGACGGACCTTACACCAACAACAATAGAGTCCTTGGAGATCCAGAAGATCGCCCTCGAGCTCCCCGAAATCCCACGTGCACCAAACAGACGCACCTTGCACATCAAGCATGAGGATCTCGAGACCCATGTACGACCACTCCTTTCATGTCATTGGCATGTGGGTCACGTTGGAAGTGGTGTGCATGGGCTTGAGGTGTTATCCATAAACAAGCTCTATAATTTCAAGGATTTCCGATCGGCAGTTGAATTTTTCAACGCTCTTGCGGATATTCAAGATGAGGAAGACGTGAGTCGCACAAAATACTTGATTTTAAGCATTGGCGAATTCTCCGTTCATAGCACCATGCGCGTGTCATCGTCGACTATTCCAACATTTACATTTCTGTTCATACACATGTTGCCTTCCAACCCATCTCATCAGCGACTGGTGAATCGAAACCGATAAAAGTTCCAGGCCTCACGAATCGAGATGTTCGCTTTGCAATCAAATCCGAGAAGCTGCACCAAAAGTTCCTGGAGGACCAGCGGGCAGTTACAAAAGTTCCAGCGGAGTCCACTCGTTTACAAGAATGGTCAATGGAGCGCTTACGACAACGGTACCCTACATCGTATCCACAGGATATGAGGAAGACAGAGAAATCATGAGAATACTGGTGACCGATCCCTCACGGTCAATCTCATGTAACACGTGCGAGCATGTCGCTATATGTAACGCACAGTCAATCCAAGGTGCTTCGAATTGTATGTGATTGACGGAGGAGAACAGCTTACCAGCACCATTTCAAGTTCACTTTCCCCAGACAAACTCAATGACATTTTCCCTCAGGGTTTCTACGTCTTCCCTAAATGCAATGTGCTCTGCTGCAAGGTCTTGCTGCATATGCAACTCGTTGGTGGTCCCCGTCAATGGCACGATATCGTGCAGTTGCGCGAGCTTGAAAATGACTTGGGCAGGTGTCACGTCCAACTTGCTGGCTAGAGCTACAACTGCCGCGTGGGCAAGCAACCTGGGTGACCCAGATAGTGTCCAGAACGACCTATCACATCAAGCGTCAAGCAACAAGCACCAACCAGGGGGAAAATTTACGAACTGATACTCAATCCCATTATCTTTGCAGTACCTCCAGACATCACGATCCCACATATTCTCCTGATACCACCGATTTTGCACGACCTGCACCTTTCTTAATTTTCCTAAAGCGGCGAGAGTAGGGACGTCATAAACGTTGCTGACACCAATCTTGCGTACGGTACCGGCATCTTGGGTGGCGATAAGCGCGCGCCAGGCCTCTAAGGTTGCCTGCATCGTCCGCAGAGGAGAATGTAGAAGATAGGAGTCGATATAAGATACTCGGAGGTTACGTAGGGAGACAGTTAGAGACGCCCTGATTTGGTCTCGGATAGTGTCTTTAGGGTCGTACGGAATGGGCTTGTTGAGGTCTTGGCCCCCAATTGGCGTGAACCTACGCATGACACAGAAAACATGAGCAACCCAGCATGTGCTATATTTCTGAAGGAGCTGTGTACTTCGTCTGGACATAGATCTGTTCGCGCTTTATATCATGCTTCGTCTGCAAGATCTCCAGTGCTTCACCAACCAGCTCCTCGCTATGGAATCGAGGTCAGCAGGCCCTTCCTATCAATGAAGAGGCTTGGTAAATTCCACATACCTGTAGTGTTTAGGTTGACATGCTTTGGGATATGTGTCAAGCCCCTGATCGAAACGAATTGCGTCTGTTGCTAAACTCACCTGTATCAACGGCACGAAATCCTTGCAGAAAGGCGTTAACGACGAGTTGGGTCGTGCGCTCGCCTTTCCTAGGATTCTGTGTTCACTGATATACCAATCAAGGATTGTTAGAAGCTCACCACGCAGTTCCGTAGATGATCTTGGGTGACAGGACGTTCATAATATAAGGGTTGGAAACTGAGAAGCACGAGTCTCACGCCCAAGCGCGAGTTATGGACATGGAGCAGCTCCAGTTTAGACCTGTAACGTCCGAGTCATATATGTACTTGGAAGCGAGTTCGACGTCTCTGCGAGAGACGCTTTAGACACAGCGTAAAGGTTATATCATGCGGGCGACTCAGGGCGGCCCGTCGTCAAATACAAATGCAGTCAAAAGGACACGATTTTCTTCGTCTTGCTAGACATTTGGCTTGTACCGAATGCTTTCACCGTCCCTGTGTGTAAACCCGCCTTCACATCGAGCCGTTTTCTCTCTCGTCCCTCCTTCTTCTCGCTTTTCGACACTTCTGCATTCCTCCGCTTGAAAATGTGGAAATCATCCTCATCCGCACCAGCCCCATTTCCAGTCCCAAAGAGAGCCCCCGCAGCCGTCCCCGACTCGTCCTTTTTTCGAAGTCCGCAATCTTTGGCAAGATGGCTTCTCTCACCGCACAGCTTACAACATCCCCCGTCGGGATATATCCCCTTTTCTTTGTTTTGTGGACAGGATGAAGCAAGGTGACCTTTTCCTGAACAGACAAAACATAAAGCGAATGGGAGGGGATTGTGAGGATCTTCAGATGTCTTGCAGCGAGACAGTGTGTGTTTCGTTGAGCCACATCTACCCATCGTTCAGTGATATAGAGAACGTTTTGAGTCAATGTTACGAACCTATAACACATTCCGACCACCTTATTGATATTCTTCTGACCATCATCGTCGCCACCTTCTCCAACTGCTTTTGTACAATCCTTCGCGGCATGACCCTTCTCGCGACATGCAAAACATACCGTGTCAGCGTGGCGCTCTGCTATTCTCGTAAGTCGACGCTGCTCGGTACGCCTTTCATATCCTTTGACCGCGACCGCTACAGGAAAGTAGTAAGACAACCAGTCATATTCAAGGGAAGAGAAAATATATTTCGAAGGCTCACTCTTTCCTCTCCGATCTTTCTTGATTTTCTTGACTTCCTTTGGGACAGAAAAGGCCCTCTCTCCCTTTACCGGTCCGTTTGTCTCCTCCGCTGGCTTGGAATCACCAGGTTGTTTTTGATCACTGTCGGTGGCCTTTGGTTTCTTCGCCCTCTTCCGCTTCTTCTTTGCTGGCGCAGAATCTCCCTGAGCCAGCGATGGTACGTCACCTACAGTTTTTAGTTCGGAAGCAGGGTGTTGGCTGGACGTTGAGGACGGCTCTGTTGCAAAACCTGCTTCCACATACTTGCGCTTTCGGCCCAAGTTAGTGACGCGGGTCATATTCTATCCGTTTGCTTGATGTGCGGGCACAGAGCTCGAGTGCGAAACTTGGAATACTTATGTAGCCAGTCCGTCGATGCAATAATATGTGATCTAGACAAGGCGTGACAGACGAAGCGTGACGCGTAATTGATCGTCACAGTTTGGTGCCAGTGCAATTGCACCGCAGGCAACAACCGATTACATATGTTAATACCAATGCAATAGCCGACATGTGTATCCAATTGGAGTTGTATACAAGGAGTGAGTCAGAACGAATCAAAATGATGCGGGGGGACTGTATGCCTTCTTAAACCAAGGCCAACGTGATGATCCCCAACTGGCACCCACCATGGCATTCGTCAACAACTACGTCCCCGAATCAGAAATAACTGAGGCTGAACTCTATGGCCCCGAACCGTACGATCTTAACTTCGTCCTCCCGATTCCTCCAGTCCTATCCACAGATAAAGTGCGCCTCGTCCCATTTATCCCTCGAGTCCATGCCCCCGCCTACTTTGACGCTGTCCGCGGACATGAGTCCATGTACCAATACATGCCCATTGTTCTAGAGCATCCCCCCGACTTCCTTCGGTTTGTCGAGACCTGTCGGCGTGATACAACTGCCCTCATGTTCGCAGTGATCGATACAACGCGGCCCGACCCCAAACACCCAGAATGGGAGGGCTCACTAGCAGGCATGTTCGGGCTCCTAGAAACCGACAAGACACAGCTCGTAGCAGAGATCGGCCCTGCAATTGTCCTACCTGCTTTCCAGCGAACCCACGTCGGCTCTCATGCCGTCGGTTTGCTGCTGAAATATGTTCTTGACGTCGCTCCCTCTGGAGTCGGCTTTCGCAGGGTCAAATGGGGTGCAGCCCCATCGAACCTACCCTCTAACAATCTCGCCAAACGGATGGGGTTTAAATTCGAGGGAGTTTTAAGGTGGAAATATGTCCTGCCGTTGGTCGAAGGATACACAAAATGGGGCAAGGAGGCAAGGGCGGGTGATGCAGGAAATGGACTGCTAGGGAGAGATGGTAACGAGTGGGTGCTGTGCTGGGACGACTGGGAAGAAGGTGGTAGGGAACTTGTAGAGCGAGCATTTGCGAGGGTAGCCTGAGTTGGGTGGAAAGAGTCCAAAACTGGCTTCATAGAATAAAACTGTCTTGAGCGTTGATCCAAGCTGATGCTGTTGTGGAAGTGGGCTGCAGTCACGGTGGTGCATCTGAATGATATCCCATAACTTGGTCGGATTGAGACTCGTGAAAACACTCGCCGCGTGCGCTGCCTAGGAGGGGATGTGGAGGAAAGTGGTCCTTTCTGAATGCGCTCTTCATGTGAACATAATGTCCACCTTCCCAACGGCTATGTGGTGAGCTTTCAGGCAAACAAATCGGATGGTTGTCTGATTTATCACTTTTGAGCCAGGCTGGGATAGAAGCATTTGTAGACGAGTGTCAAAGATCTCCGTGTTGATAACAACAATTATTATACACACTCCCAACGCCTGGAACAACAGTGACAATCTGGGCGCGGAAGCAGGGACTATCGTCTTACCTAGAACTATTCGTCTAATTTCCAATTATTCTCCTTCACGAGCTTCTCCCGTTCGAGTAGATATTTGCCTGCGGAAACGTACGTTAGATGCTGAGACTAGGGTGTATGGAGACGACATGCCTTCTTTGTATTTCTGGGATGAATCGGCTGCCTTGTGATAATGCCAGCCGACACGATCATTGCAGCCAACACAAAACACGTCTGCGACTGTGTGCACACCAGTTCTAAATATCACTTTTGTGAGGAAACGCCAAGTCATGTGCGGAAGTACACATGAATTACAGAAGCGGTCGATCTTCTTTCTTTCCTAACTTGACGTTGACAGCGGAATGCATGAGACTGGAATGCGATGAAACGTGAATCAGTGCGCTTTTCTAGACTTGCCAGTTTTCATGAACCACGCACAAACCTCTGCCATCTCTTCCAGAGAAGGACTTGCTAATCAACTCGTCTTGAAGTGCCTGTTAAGCTTCAGTGGCATTGTGCACCTGGCAGTCAGGGGTCACAGCGCATACGAGAACTGCAGAGCAAGTTGCACAAATAAATCTGGGGTGGTCACGGAACGTTGAGATCACTTGGTTCTTCGTGTCTGCGTTTGGGTCGACCATCGGGTGCGGAGTAGGTTGTCTAGAGTAGTAGAACGCTGGCTGGGGTATTGCCGGTGGGTGGGTGAGAGCCAACGTAGCTAAGAAGTCACCAAGAGACGCCAGATCGTATGCTGGGAACGGACTTGGATGTATGGGTGGACTTACTTCAGAATGGGCGAACGTTCGATTTCAGCTTGAGTTTGTGAGCCTTATATGCTCCCCATCGAGGTAGTGGGGAGTATGTTTAAGTACCAGTTCTGTGACAAGTCCCTTAACCAAGTCTTCCCAATTAGGCCATTCCGTACTCATCAAAGCGCTCATTAGCCTCTAGTACTTCTTGTAGTAAGTGATCACTGCATAGGACGAGCTCAAGTTGAACAACCAAGAATATTCACGCGACTCATCAACGTTTCAATACCCTTGGCCGAGTTTTCTCCTGACCGAGATCGATACCTGGATCTGTTCTCGACGTTTTGAACCGTAGTCGCCGATGCAGAGACGCCGCAGTGAAGCGGGGTTGCCTCAGGAACTAGTTCTAGCTATACAACGCGTGTTAGAGCTCGATCCAGAGCAAAATGATGATTCTCTCGACGACCTGTCAAACAACTTCAATCCCGTGGACGTGTTGAACCAGCTATTTCCGGAAGGTCTGAGTTTCTGTTCGCCTTTTGCTCACCTGGTAACCTGTTTCGTTACAGAGGCTTCATTGAGCCAGCTCGAAGTTGTTCAGGCAAAGCTCGCAGAAAATGAACGCGAACTCCAGGCAGAAATCGATGCACTCCAGGAAGAGCTCAGGCGGGATCAAGATCCAACCAGGATGCAACTCATTCAAGAGATGATCTCCGTACATAGAACCATAGTTCAAAATGCGTTCCGCTTGCTCAACACGATATCATGCAGGACCTTCTTGGGCAAATGTCGCGCATACGCGAGAAAGCGTCAGAATCAGAAGCTGTGGTGCGGAACATCACAAAGGATATACAAGTCCTCGACCTTGCCAAGAAGAATCTCATCCTGAGCATGACCACACTGAAGCGCCTACAAATGCTAGGTGTGTAACCTCCTGATGCTTGCTTGCATGGCTTCACCATCACACTCGCCTGTAGTCAACGCTCTTACGCAGCTGGAGGATCAAGTGAAAGAGAAGAGATACGCGGAGGTTGCACACTCATTAGCTGTCGGTGAACTCCCAACTTTGCCCTTGCACGTCATTTGATGTCCCCTCACTCACCTAGGCCGTAAAACAAATATCCTCTTCATTCAAGTCTTATACCTCCGTTCACCGCATCATGCAGGTCTGGAAGCGGGTTCAGCAGGTCCAAGGGGAGATCCGGACTCAACTTGATGCCGAATTTGATACATTGTGCGTGCCTTGTGCTGGGGTATTAGTTGAACTCCACCTCATGGTCCGTGCTCCAGTTTCCTCCAAGACCCCTCCAAACCTTTCAAGATCGCCTATATCACAGATGCTTGTGCAGTTGTTGACGTGCTTGGTCCTGATGTTCGCACTCAGCTCATTGAGCGCAACGTTGCTCTTGAACTCAAGGAGTACCGCCGCATCTTCCGTGCAAGTGACGAGGCGGGCCACCTTGACAATATCTCACGAAGATTCGCTTGGTTCAGACGGTTACTGACGTCCCACGAAACGGAGATCGGTAGGGTATTCCCTGCCGAGTGGCGGGTTGGATGGTGGCTCTTTGCTAAGTTCGTGGCAATAACCAGGTACGTCTGTGTTCAGATTGAACCTTTCACCTTTCTGAAAATCACCGAAAATCTGACCTTGTTAGGGATGACCTTTCAACGCTCCTGTCGAAAGCGGGTCCATCGCTCACTGTCAAAGTGCTACTGGAAACACTCCAACAAACGACAGAGTTCGAGTTGTCAATGGCGAAGAAATGGGCTACTCCTGTCTGTATCCAATTTATAAATGAAGATGGACTGAGTCGAATCTCTACTTCGACAGCTAGACGAGATACTGCGCACTGCTACGCCCTCGGCAGTGCACGTACAATCCATGTCATCCGCCTTCGAACCTCATCTTGGAATATTCGTTGAGGCTCAAGACAAGTAAGTTCGCCTGTGGGTCGTGTTACATCTTCCATTGACTTTTCGTCAGAGCACTTGCTGATATGCTCGCTCCGCACCGTAATCCAAAGGCTCGCAGCTCGCTCGATACGGCGCCCAAACCTCCCACCGCTAATTCAACACCTCGGCCTTCTCTTTCGACTAACGACGAGCCCGAGCCAGCGCCGATCGTTCTTCCGTCTTCCACGGAACTCTTTTACTTCTACGCACAAAGCTTGGAGCAGTGTGCCAAACTTTCGACTGGTCAGGCTCTGTTCGATTTATGCGGGGTGCAGAAAAAGTGGTTAAAGATCTATGCTGGTCCGTCAATTGTTCCAGTACACTGTTTGTGTCATGCAGACTTTTTGTTTAGAAGATGTGCTATCTCCGAAGTTCAAGCGGTCAGCGGAATAATGAGTATTGGGGACAAATTACTGACCGCTTACTATTCAGGCCTCAACCTCAATCGCGGAGGTCAACAGACTCGAGATTTGACATAGCCGAGCTTCAGCAAGCGTGTCTTTTCATTAACACAGCAGATTATTGTCAGACGACCGCGGCGGAGGTATGTCTCCTTCGGTTCTAGGCACATCTAGAAGCTAATCCATTTGCAGCTGGAAGAGAAGATCAAGGAGAAAGTGAACGACAAGTTCAAAGGGAAGGTCACACTACAATCTGAGAGAGACCTTTTCATGAGGTGTGCTGTCCAATGGCCATACCTCTCAATTAGTTCACTCATTTTTTCCCAGTGTCATCTCCGTGGCAATTAACGTCCAGCTACGCGAGCTCGAGTCAGCTTACGATGGTGCATTCAATGCCATGTCCCGGGTCAACTGGGGCGCGATTAGTCAAGTCACCGGACATTCACCTTTCATCGATGACATCATACAGGTGACTGAACAGGTGACTGAAGTGATCAAACCGCTGGTAGAGCAGAAGAAATACCTGAGGAACTTTCTTGATAAGGCCTGCAGGTATGTACCGAGATCAGTAAATCAACAAGTTTAATAACCTATCCACAGCCTTGTTCTGATGCGTTTTACAAATGCCCTGGTGAAGAGTCGGCCATTGAGAGAGATTGGAGCTGAGCAGGTCAGTGTTATCCCCGAATAACAATGACTTCTTGCTATCCCTAACCCGGCCACGTGTAGCTGCTTCTTGATCTTGGCGTTGTCAAGTCGTGTCTCATGAAGTTGCCAGGTGGGGAAACACTTGCCACGTCCGGGTAAATGACACTTTTCTCACAATGACACGAGAACCATTGGAAGCTGATCAACTTGGCACATAGTTACACTCGTAGCTTGACTAAAATTACCACTCGACTTGAGGCATTGCTCAAAGTCATTGTCACTCCTGTCGTAGGTCCTTTGACAGACTGTGACCATCCGCTCGAGGCTGATCCATCGGTTTCAAGGACCCGTCGGAAGGTTTTATTTTAAACTATACGTTGCTCATTGGGGATGCTTCGTTCTCTAATTTCCAAAAGGTAGGTTCGCGCAACAACTCAACAAAGGGACCGCAGTTCTTATTCCCAAACTCGTTAGATCCTTGATCTCAAGGGCACTCCGAAAACGGAGCAGAACAGCCTCCTTGACTCGTTCCTGACTGTCACAAGTACCAAAACTGACCTAGAGAGCACTTCGTTCCTGACGTCCCTTGATATGGACCCTCCTCTTAGCTTGACGATCGGTAGTCCAAGTGTCAGCCGTGTCGCACTGCCTTTATCAACGACGCCAGCGGGAGCGGAAGGCGTATTTGGTGCACTGACTTCCCCACCATTGAGCGGGCCCCCGACGGGGTCAAGTGCTGATGGAAGCGTCAAGGGTAACGAACCCGGAGCGAAGCGGGAAGTATTCTCGGACATCAGACGCTTTGTCACTTTTGGATTGCGGAGAGACACGCAGACACCGTCATAGATCGTGTACAGTCCGCCTTTCCCTTGGGACTCGCATGCATTATACGACAATATATCCCTCCGCGGATAACGCCACCATCATGTTTCTGTGAACAGTCCATTTTTAGGGAAGGCAACCAGGTGCTTATGCGTGTATTGTACAACTGCAGAAATGGGGGGAAATGTGTGGGTGAGAATCAAAATCAATGAAGGATTACGACCCGGTGATGTGCTAAGCCTAAACCAAAAAAATGGAACAAGATTGGTATGGGTATATCTGTGAACACATCGAATGGCACGAGATAGCAAGTGTAAAGAGCGACATTGTCTGTGTTGTACATCTACCGCTGATTTGTCCGGAGGCTGGTACGCCCGCCTTGCATGGGCAGTTGAGGAGCAGCCGTACCTCGAGCAGATCCTGCTGTTGACGGCCGCGGCCTTGATGGTCGTGGTCGTGGTCCCAAGAGTGAGCCAATGCGGAATTGCGAGGTGGGCGGCGAGGTAGGGAAAGCTGCAGTTCCCAGTGGCCGACCAGTACTTGACACATACGAGGTACTGGGCCTACCGACGGGCGGTGCAGTAGCACGACCAACGTGTGGGGGGGGAATGAGAGGCGTCATCGGCAGCCCCAGGACACGTTGTACAACGTAAGGGGGCGGAGGAGAATATGCTGGTGAGCTAGGCTGAGAGCCACCATGGTGAGGTAGAGGGGGGTGCGGGGGAAGGGTAGAAGCAGCACTCCCTCGTCGTGAATCGACTTCGGCATAGTCGGAGAAGCTGTGTCGGAAGTGAATGTCAGACACAGAGAACGGGACGCTCTCCGTGAGAGAGTTAACCGGGCTGATTGGTTCATGCGGTGAAAACTGGCGAACCTGCAGGAATTGATGTGAAATGTGAGAGGGTACTGGAGGAGGTGGGGATGGGGGGGTGTAGCGCTCAGGAACAACGTTGAAGGGATGGGGCATGTGTGTCGATGGGGGGATTGTGACGGGAAAAGGAAACGGCGAGGACCCATGAGTGTGGATGGTTGGGGCGGATGGGTGAGTGTACCCATTTGAGTTGTCCGACGATGTCTCAGGATGGGAACCACGCGAGACAGTTGATGGTGCATCCGGTTTCGAAGTAGTGATATCGTCCCTTGAACGCTCTATCCTTACCATCTTAACGGAAGTATTGTCACTCCATGACGAGGTTGCTCTGTGCTCATGACCAACATCCGCAGGATTAGAACTGAGGGTAGTTTTCGAATGCCGGCGAGAAGACGCATGGGGCGAAGTGAGGTCGAGGAACGAATATGTCCCAGAAGCAGGCGCTGTCTCACTAGGCGGAACACCAGATTCCGATTCGAGCAGCACCACGGGAACAGATTCGGGGCCTGATGAACTGGATGCCTCCTGTCGGTCCGTGTGGTAGCTTTGTCTGCCATCATCCCTGTGAGCTCTGCGATAAAGTCTCCGGCGCACTTTTGACCATGTACTACTCCCACTCCCACTGGTTCTCCTGGAGTCGCGGTTACCCTTGGGCGTCCCAAGAATAGCAGCGACATCTACCCTAAATGGGCTCGTCTCCCGAACTTCCAGAAAATGGGAGTTTTGTTGGGATTGACGTGGTTGTCTGGTGTAGTCTTGACCGTCAACGCCTAGCATCGAATCCATCGCCGTGCCAAAGCCAGCGGGCGCTTCTGAAGTCCTCGGGCACAAGGTAAGTGTGGCAGCGAGCGCTTCATCCTGGCGTGATGTGAGCGTTTTTGCATCGGCATCCGTGTCGTAGTCATTGTCATCGCCAGCGGTTCCCACCATCTCCACCAATAGTTCGGGAAGCAGAAACCCATGTTGTCCTAGCCCAGCGTAACTATTCTTGGAAGCGAATGAGGTGCGTGCGATGGGATTGGTCCACCCAGGAGCCAGTTTCTCGGATTCAGGTGCGTGTGGAAGGACAGGCAAATCAGCGGTCAGGGTGCTTAAGGAGAACCGTTTATCGTCGTGGTCGTACTGGGAAGTCATGGGGTGGGATTCTGCCTGTACTCCGTTTCCGCTGCGTGACTTTCCGCTGGAACTGCTTCCCGCTTTGCCTTTGCGATAAGCAAACGGGAACCCACGACGCACACCGAGGCCAAAACCGTAACCTTTGTTGGTGCTAAGGCTATTAAACTCCAATTCTTCTTCACCAGGGGGCGGGCTGATGTCGATGACCCGTTCAATATTGGGATCAACTTTCTCGTCGTCAAATGTCTGGGTACGGGGCGGGGCGGCTCTCTTTTTGACTGGGCGAGTCTTCCGTCGCAGGAAACAAGCGTAGTACAAGGCGCCAAAGATGACTAAACACAATACACCGGCGAGGACGAGCGCTGCAATGGTTCCTGCTGGGATGGAGCTGCTGTTGGATGAGTTGGGGGAGCTCCTTTATCACACATAAATTAGCAAAACTGAGATGCCAAAACACCCTCTTCTGAGATTACATACGTTGTAACGTTGCCGAACACAGTGACATTCATGCCACCTACCCGCAAAGCAAGGGTGCGATCTTCTTGATTGGTCACGGTGATCAGATGAAGCATACCCTGAGGGAGGTTTGTTGCATAGAATAGCAGGGTGTCCGAATTATTATATGAGGATTGAGCAGACAGGCTGGTGGTGACGTTATCAAGGGTTACAGTGTAATTTCCGGAATACGAGGAGATGAGCCCGTAAATGGTGATTGCTGAGCCTAGATAGTCCGACGTAAGAGGGGGATATTTTTTTGGCCGGCCAGCAACAAAGTACGTTACTTGCCGAAAAACATAGCTTGAGCGCGGTCACCAGCAGAATTCGAGGCATGCATGGAATTTCCAGTGCTATCTGCTATGTAACTCCATTGGCCCATGAACGCAATATCAGAGTCATCGATTGTCTGCGAGGCAGCTGTAGTGCTGATAAAATGATAGATCAATGATAGGGTAGCGCGCGACTAATTGGGACCGGGAAAATTGATGATCGGCGACAAGACTCACTTGACAATACCTGTGGGAGGTGCATATGTGACGAGTGCTTTATCAAATGTTACAAAGCTGTTGGGTGAGATTGTGTTCGTGATATTAGTCGTGAGCAACAACGTGTGATTCGAGTTGGGCAGATCGTTAAATGAAGCAAGGATAGTGTTTGCGGGGTCAGAGGAATAGGCGGTGGTGGGAAATCCATCCAAGATGAGTTGATAGGACGCATTAACAGCAGTGCCAATGAGATCAATGCCCGTTCCTGGGTAGGCGACGACGCACAACTGAGCTAATCCTATATTGTTTGATGCGGGGAAGTACACACCGTTCCAATCGATCATAAAGCTGGCACCATTGAGAGTAGTGTAGTGGTAGCTGACACCCACGCCGAGCTGGCCAGGCGCTGTAGCAGCCCCAGAGCCATTGTACAAGAGTTGCCAGCCATCGGTAACGTTAGGGCTGGGCACGAGATTCACGAAAGGAAAGTAGGAAATCTCAGGGGAGTCGTCGGGGACAGAGAATTGAGGGAGACTGCCTGCCATGCATCCAGCGTGAGTGGTGGGTAGAAAGAAAGAGTTGACGTATGGGATGGCGCTGAAAATGAAAGAAATAAAGAGACGCCCGCAAGCCGGTTCCAGACTGCCTCGAGGTGGTGGTGTCGTATCGGCGCGACAAGTCGGAAATAAGTTACCGTGAGCTTCAACAATTGCAGGGAACTTGACCATGGAAACGGAGAAGGTCTCGTAATTATAAACCGCCATCGGATATGAGGTGGACATATTCACAACCTGTAGAATTTCTGACTTGTCTGCGAACGATCCGCCTGTGATCTTCAAATTCTTTACAATCGACATACATATGAGTGAGTTTAATCTTCAAACAAAGTCTGAAGTAAACGGTTGCTGGCAACGGCCAGTGAATCTTCTTACACTTGGTCGCCGGGTCCGAGCCATTCTCCACATTATTTTGTTATTTACTTCCGCTTGGACCAGAACCTCGCTGACTTTAGGCTCTTAGGCCTAACGCAACTACTTTAACCTTCAACGTGGTCTCGACGTCCTGGCAGTGCCATCCAGACTGTAACAGTTCCAATAATACCACAACAGACCTAGTTCACCATATTGATGCACGCCAAGTGCTCACGCATGCGTGCACACCGGATCGCACCTGCACACACTAACCCAATCCTGTCAAAGGTGCGTCGCATGATACTCCCGTAACCGAGTTTGTCCTCCCTTGGCCATGCGCCAGTTCAATCGTGTCAGCAACAACCAGTGCTGTGTTTACCTTTACGTGGAGTCCGTTACTCCAATGTTCACAATCCTGAGACGTCCCTGTTTCACATGATGTTGACGCCAAGTACTGATACCCACCTTGACACACAGAATGGCATCTACTATTGACATTGATGCACTACCCCGCCCGGGAACACAGTTCTTCCTTGCATCGTTATTAGGACATGTTCGCGCGGCAGCACCAGGGCTCCCCATGGAGCCTGTCATTATCCAGGTGCTGCTCCTTTGCATCATCTCCGGCGACAGGAATTTAATATTACGCACACGGGACGAAGACGTCGGCCTTGTCACAAAACTCACCTCGCTAGTAGGTACTCCTCCACAGTCATTCATTTCCACGAAGCGTCGAATTGTGCCATTCCCATACTTCACGCGGCGATGCCTAACCATAACCTAAACTGCCATTTTCTTTCAGGCCTTAAACGCAGTTTTTGGTTACAATGTTCACAAATTGAAGTGCCATTCCGATACGAGGAACCAAACACCTTCCGATTTTCTTCGGTCCCTATTTTTTCCTCCATCAGCCACCACACTCTCTACCGATGGACCGAATGCTACCTCGCACAAACATAAGGAGAGACACCGGCGTGTTTCTAGCTCGCGCAATTTAGGGGGTAAGCTACCTGCAGTGGCTGTACCCTCCATCAGCACAGCACATAGCAGGGGAACATCCTTCTCCCGCTCGGTCTCTTATCAGGCCGAATCGAAGCCCTCAATTACTACTCTCCGACGTTCGCAATTAGACACAGAAGGTGACGGCATTGTTATCGGCCCGAAACCTGCCGTCAACACAGAAACTCATTGGCGGCGTCCCGGCCCCCCTTTTGGTGTGCCAACGGAACCGTCCCTACCAACCCTAGCTTCTAGTGTATCCCATCATCGGCATGTGTCATATCCCAGTGTGGAGACACTGAGGTTGCCATCCGCGGTGGTCGTGTCCGGCCTCGAGCAAGCAAATCTGCCAGCTCAAAAAGCAGTTCTACAGACTCTTGCAGAAAGAAAGCTTATCCTGTCAGAAGAGGGCACATTCGGACATGGTCGAGACAGTTTGGTTCTGGAGTTACCGGAAGATTTCCTCATGGTCTATGTGTGCCGATCCGACCCACGGGAGAGACCTCCCATATACCAGAGTCTTGTGCGTAGCTCCACTGCGTCAAAATACGTAGATCCTCACTAACTTCAATCTCTTTGTAACAGCTCGACAGGTTCGCAATGAGTTCCCCTGTCAACGTTAGTGCACAAACTCGCCTGACGATGCGCCAATACCGGCCGCCTTCATCTCCGTCCACAACGCTGTCATCACCACATAATTCTACCACCTCCGCGGCTTTCCTCCATGGCCCACCAACACCCCCGCCCCAACCACCGGCTTTCCCTGTGATCCCCACCGCTTTGCTTCGTCAACTCAAAGATCTCTGCGCTACTCAAGCTCGCGTGAGGGCGCCGCTGAACATCTATTTAGCTGATCTGTTCACTGCCACACGGCACTATGGGTCGTTAGATGCTATGATGCTTACGACACGTGCACGCCAGGACGCAGAGACTCTCGTACGTGCGACTCGTGTGCTCGGCATCGATCGCACGGGCGCAGAGCTCATCAAGGAGGCTGCCAACGATGCACCAAAGCCAAGTGAAGTCGACAGCAGCTCTACCGAACGCAGCTACCCGCATTCGCACCCCAGTACAGCGAGCATATCCTCAGACGCGCTCTTAGACGGAGCCGATGTTCCAGAAATATACGAATTTTCGAGCAGGCCAAGTATACATCGTAGTTCGGCCAGTCATTTGACGGGAGCAGAGGAACCCCTCGAGTTGGACGTGTCGGAGGCGGATATCGCGAGGATATTTCCTAGGGTCGTGTCACATCGAGTTCGAGTGAGGGATACGCCGTTCGATGAGGTATTGAGTAGTGCGGTTTGCGGGGCGGTGGGTAGGCTGAGGGAGGCTGAGAGCATTTGGGAGAGGGACACGGTGAAGGATATTTTAGTTCATATTTTAGCTGAGGTCTGAGTGCTGAGCATTGATTCCTGCTGACGGTGAGGACGGGCATCTATTGTGGAATTCAGAGGTCTAGTAGATTTAGTCTGTTTTGCGGTAGTACTACTACTTATAATAATGGACTTCCACCACCCGTTTTGACCTCCGTCAACCGAAACGGTGACGACTTCAACGCTTTCACACTTTCATAATCCAACAGAATGACAAACGGACCACCACCGTCTGCTGCAACGTCTACCCTCCCAGAAGCGGCACCTCAACGACAACAATACTACACCTCCGTGCAACCGAACGCTCAGGCTGGCCCCTCCCAACCTCCTCCACAACCACCCGTACATTATGCCCAAGCTCACATTTCCCAACAACCTCAAGGCCAAACACAAGGCCAGCAGAACCCAGCCCAAGCTTACTACACGATGGGCTACCCACCCGGAACCTGGCAGAACGCATGGCAACTCTCCGGCTACCCATACGCCCCATCCGGAAGCTCTCCCTATCAACAGACCCATTACACACAGATTCCATACGCACAGTATCAGTCATACCAACCCCAACCAGCTGCCCGTCAGCGCACGAAGCCGCCGCCAAAACTTCGTACGCCGACGCCGGAGCCCGTGTATAGACATTGGGACGAGGTCATACGTGCTTTTTTGAAGAAAGTTGGGTTGAGTCAGGCCTTGAGGGGATTTGAGGATGATATGGTCGTTTTGAATGCTGAATGGGAGAGAAAGAGTGTTCCTGGCGCGATTGGTGACTTGGTTCGGGATCTTATGGTGCGCCGAGATTCCGTTCCCTGTATGAAAACTTGGACTTGATCTCACTTTGACGGGCGCAGACACTGGGGAAGTTCAAGGAAGGGGAAGAGCCAAAGGAGCGTCCCTTAGAAGAACGAAAGCTCGACTACATTCATTTGAGCACCGGTGCAGAACCTCAGTCCCAATCGACGGTAAGATTGCGGAGCTTCTCTCTCGCCGACGCTCTGTCCTAAAATCACATCCAAAGATCACGAAATCCGTGTCGGAGTTCCTCGCACAAAATTGCGCAAAGAACGATGCGTCGAACCGTATCGAATTTCTCGAGTCGTTAGCACAGAAACGACGTCGACTTAACCTCGACCCCGAAAGTACCGACCCTATTCCGTCTTGTGCCAGGACAGACGCGAAGCACCTTGACAGGGATTCCCAAATGAAATACGATATTGCAAAGAACGAAGATGGCCCCTTGAGGAGGACTATGAAGGGAGTCGTTGGGCAGGAAATGCGAACCGAGGAGAAGTTGGTAGCTCTCACTGACGACACGCCAAGTAATCACCAGCCTGCAATAGATGAAAGGCTCAAGAACATCGAAACGCATCTTGCAGTACGCTATGGTATGTCTCATTTTCTGCGAGTCACTTCCTTTAATGGACCGACACTCAGTTCCTGCACCACCACGTACCTTGCTTGCGCGTCTTCAGTTCCTGGAGACTCATATCACACAGCTCGAGAAAGAATATCCTCCTTGGGCTGCCCTTCACTTCAATCAACCCAACCGCGGCGTGAGTAGCTCCTCTTTGGTATTGCCAACTCCGCTGATACCACATCCATAGTGGCCTCCACCCCCTCGCCAGACACCTATTATCGTTCCCTCGCACCTTACCGCAAAAGATTCACCCGGGGAAAGCAGCACCTCTCCCACCGCGGCATCTACATTTGGCGGAGCAACTGACGAACCGGTGGCGGCCCCAACCAAAGGAAAAAATAAGAACAAATCGAGCTTGCATCGCGCTGTGATGGAGAAGCTTGAGGTGCAGAAAGCGATGAACGACCTTGCTGGGGCGAAGAGGGGTGGCTAGGTGGAAAGAGGGGCACCTCGTTATCCTTGCTTGGCCCTTTTCTATGGAGGCGATTCCTCAGCCCGGACATCGCCAACAAGGTGCTCGGGCTGAAATCTACCAGATTGTTCCCTGCTAAATTATGACCTTTTCTGGCCATGTTCGCAGCATTGGGGTACGCCATTATTCAGCGACGGATTCACCCTTCGGAAACTCCCACTTTTAGCACTGTTGTACTGTCTTTCAGTGCCCCACCTTCCTGCGGACGAAAGTCAAAGGCCTCGTTGCTAACCCACTTACGGGACCCTCGGTGACCAATCGTCGTCGAACTGCACAATTATGGCCCGTGGGGTCATGGGCGTATCATCAACTACGACACTACAACCAAGGCAGTACCAGCCCGGACGAAGACAATAACGCAGCTTGTCATCGATGATCACTTACCACATGGTTACCACTCTTCCGGATCCTCAACACTGCTGGCCGAACTTCGATGTACGTATGATACAGGTTAAATTACGGTCTATCGCCTCCGTTTCAAGTCCTTCTTCGTCATGTACACACAACTAAAATGTGTAACTTTTGACCTGAACCACGGCAAAAAATCTGGGTCGATGTCTGGACACCCATCTACCTTGAGAGACTCGATGATGGAGCAAGTCTCCGTCGAGCCACTTGGCTCAAATCCACCTTGAAGGCGGCTCTTGACGAAAGCATAGGTACTCGACGTCGAAAGATCAGAACAACGGGAGACATCGACGTGCTTCAGCGCGGGACATGGTAACCCTGGCGAAGGATCATGTGGCAGATCTAGTGATGGATTCTTCCGAGCGAGAAACTGAAGAGCCTCGTTCGCAACTTCGTGGATAGAATTGATTTGCAGGTTCTCCAAGTTAGGAGCGTGAGACAGGACTGCAATCACGGTGCCTGGATCTAGACCACAGTTCCCAACGTGGAGCTCAACCAGAGAGGGGCCCGTTACGTGGAGAAGAGCCTCCCCTGCTCCAGACCTAGCGTTGAAGAGGTGAAAGCTCGTTAACGATTGGACGTTGATAGCACGGAGTAAGGAGAAAGGATTGGCGACATTGCGGAGCTCGATGCTTCTGAGTTTTTCCATGGGAATGGGGCTGGTACCGGTGTAGCTTTCGTTGATGTACGTGAGCTGGCTGAGGTCCAACACAAACCTCTCCAGCGATGGGTTCGCTTCAAGCGGACGCATAGAGAAATTGGCGAGGAAGAAGCAGATGTGTAACTCCGTGAGCTGCTGGATATGCTGCCACCACTTATCCGATATGTGGATTACCCCGTCTAAACGAAGAGATCTGAGCTTCCAATCGGGACCCAATAGGCAACATTGTAGTTGGTCCGGTGAGGCGCAGTCATATAAGGACAGTTCACGAAGGTTCGATAGGACGTGTAGCATCGAAATATCGGAGAGCATTTCGTGAAAGTCGAAGAAGGCTTTGCCAGACGTGCGTAGGCTCGAAAGATGTTCCCATGATAGGTCCTCCAGTTCACTCAGAACCAAGGGTGCATCCAGTGGCGGGACGGATAACGAGAGACTAGCGATGCGATTTTTGGCACCTTGTTTCCACACCTTTACTTTTCGCAATGGGTGCCTATTGGATAGGACGAGCGTCCGCCAGAGACAAGGACTGTCGAACACGATGCGCCGCCAGTGTCCGCAAACATGGGACAATCTAACAACCAAAGTGCTGTCACCGCTGACCAGAGTATCGAATATTTCGACGAGGATCTCCACGGGCAGCTTGCCCAGTAGGTATGAAGTCTTGGAAATGTGCGATAGCCGCTGTTTTTCAGCAGCTGCTTGAGCTGTGACGGCCTGTTCCCGAAGCTCAACTAGCAGAGTGCGTCGCTGCGCGTCATCTGGTCGCAGACGATTCAATGCGAGGTCCGCCATCTTTATGCTAGAGCTGTATTTCTTGAGCGCACTGAAAAGACGCGCCGAACGCGCGTATCCTTGCCATCGGTCGGGTCCAAGCTCAATAACTCGCTTGGAGTCTAGCAGAGCAGCTTTGTGATTTCCCAGCTTCTCGTGCACTGCTGCACGCGAGTCGTAGATCGTGAAATTGTCATTTCGGAGTTCAGCAGCCTGATGGTCGATGAGTGTCGAGTGTGAGTGTCTGGAGATGTGTCATGAGAGCATGATCTTATAACTTACCTGGTTCATGTGAGCGAGTGCTTCCACGAGGTTACCGTGCTTGAAGTAGGCGACCCCATTTTCAAAGCTTTCTTTCCATGACATGGCGGTGTGGACGAGGACAGTGGCGGGTCAAAAGGTGCCAGCACTGCGACTTGGTGTCGACTTGACCAAAAATTATGTTGTAAAAGTTTAGGCCTTGCCAGGACTCGAACCTGGGTTTTGAGAACATCAGCCAACAGGTGACCAAATCAGAATCTCAAGTGATAACCGCTACACTACAAAGCCGATACCTACATTAATCGTTGCGTTGAAAAAGATGTGTAGAATCTGTGTAGCAAGCTCTGAGTCCCCGATTGCAAATCAGTCGTCCTCAAGTTGGTAACTTACACTGGAGGCATATGCCAATGTTATACAAGAAATCATTTTGAAATCATTGTTCAAACAGATTCTTTGTTTTCGTCATGTTCTCGCAAAAATAAATTAAAAATGTTCTAGACCCAGCCAGCCAATCAGGGGCCTGGATTCACCATGTTCTAGGTACAATGTTTTATGTAGGAAAATTATTAAAACATAGTCTC